>PUFA01002720.1:0-23860 GCA_003508835.1 Eonycteris spelaea
AATCATGCCTGCTGGGAGGATGCAGGGGTGGGCCAAAGCAGGCCTAGGCACGCCCCGTGTGGCGGCCTAGACTCCTCCTTCGGGACAGAGAGTGCAGTGGGACCCAGTCTGGAACCCAAGGAGCCCTGTGTGCCGGTGAAGGCCCCTCAAGGATGTGCAGCCAGTGCGGGCTGATGCCTGAACCTGCGCTCCCTGAGCCAGGCCACGGGGAAGACTGGGCAAGTGCCGCAGGTGAGACATTTCTCAGAAATCCGCCACTGGAGCTTGAAATGGGTGTCAAAAAAGGGTGTTTTGCCAGAGCTACCATACACATATGTGCATATGTATTTACATATAACTTAGGCATATGTGTATATGGTGGATTTGTGAAGAACAAGGCCCTGTGGCCCACAGATCTTGCTGGAAATCTAGGCCTCCCCTCCCTCTCCGATGGGCCTGAGCTCCTCGTGCTGGTCCTTTGCTGAGCATTTCAGATGTAAAACTGAGCCTCAGAGAGGTGAACATTAGGGGCACAAGTGACAGAATCCCATTTCAGACACACAGCTGTGTGTGGTATTCCCTCAAGCCCTCTTTCCCCAGGCCGAGGCCGCCACTGCCTTTCCCTCCACAGGGATGGATGCCTGCTGGGAGGATGGAAGGGTGGGCCAAAGCAGGCCCGGGCACGCCCTGTGTGGTAGGACATGACTCTTCCTTGAGGACGGAGAGTGCAGTGGGACCCAGTCTGGACCCCAAGGAGCCCTGTGTGCCGACGAGGAGCCCTAGAAGGTGTGCAGCCAGGGTCGGCCAATACCTGAACAGGCGCTCCCTGAGGCCAGGCCACGGGGAAGCCTGCGCACGTGCAGCAAGCAAGACATTTCTCAGAAATCCGTCACTGGAGCTTGTAATCGGCCTCAAAAAAGAGTGTGTCGCTAGAGATACCATATACACATCGGTGTATATATATGCACATATGTACTTACACACCCGTGCATATGCGCACACATGCACTTACACATGTGTGCATATGTGCACACGTGCACTTGCACATGTGTGCATATGCGGACACGCGCACTTGCACATGCGTGCATGTGTGTGCACGTTACTTACACCTGTGTGCATGTGTGTGCATGTGTGCTCACGTACATGTGCATAGGTGTGTGCATGTGCCCTTACACAGGCGTGTGTTTGTGCACATGTGCGCTTACACGTGTGTGTCTGAATTTGGGCTTACACATATGTGTGTATGTGTGCGCGTGAGCACTTATGCATATATCTGTATATATGCACATATGTACTTACACGTATGTGTATATATATATATACTTACTCGCATGTGTATATATACACATAACACTTACACATATGTGTGCGTGTAATATTAATATATTAAATATCACGCACACACATATGTGTATATGGTGGATTTGAGAAGAACAAGGCCCTGTACGCACAGTTCTTGCTATAAATCCAGGCCTCTCACTCACTCTCCGTTGGGCCTGAGCTCGTCCTACTGGTCCTTTGCTGAGCATTTCATATGGAAAACTGAGCCTCAGCGAGGTGAACATTAGGGTCCCAAGTGACAGAATTAGAATTCAGACACACAGCTGTGTGACGTGTGCCCTAAATGGCCTCTTTCCCACAGGCCGAGGACGCCACTCTGCCGTTTCCTCTACAGGGATGGATGCGTGCTGGGACGATGCATGGGTGGGCCAATGCAGGCCTGGGCACGCCCTGTGTTTTAGACCTTGACTCCTCTTTGAGGACAGAGAGTGCAGTGGGACCCAGTCTGGAACTCAAGGAACCCTGTGTGACAGCGAGGTCCCCTCAAGGATGTGCAGCCAGTGTCAGCCGTTGCCTGAAACTGCCCTCCCTGAGCCCAGCCCTGGGGAAGCCTGTGCAAGTGCCATGAGCGTGACATTTCTCAGAAATCCGCCACTGGACCTTGAAATGGCCGTCCAAAGAGAGTGTTTTGCCAGAGCTACCATATACACAGATGTCTATATATATATGTGTACATATATACATTCACAGATGTGTATATGGTGGATTTGAGAAGAACCGGGCCCTGTGGCCACAGGGCTTGCTGAAATCCAGGCCTCTCCCTCCCTACCCTGGGGCCTGAGCTCCTCTTGCTCCTCCTTTGCTAGGCATTGCAGATGGAAACCTGAGCCTCAGAGCGGTGAACCCTGAGGGCACAGAAGTGACAGAATCAGAATTCAGACCCACAGCAGGGAGAGGTGTGCCCTTAAGGACCTCTTTCCCCCAGGCCGAGGCTGCCACTCTGCCTTTTCCTCCACAAGGATGGATGCCTGCTGGGAGGATGCAAGGGTGGGCCAAAGCAGGCCTGGGCATGCCCCGGGTGGCTGACTTGTCTCCGCCTTGAGGACACAGAGGGCAGTGGGCCCCAGTCTGGACCCCCAGGATCGCTGTGTGCCGGCGAAGGCCCCTCAAGGATGTGCAGCCAGGGTCGGCCATGCCTGGACATGCCCTTCCTGTCCCGCAAGTCGAGGGGAAGCCTGTGCTAGTGCCCCAAGTGAGACACTTCTCAGAAACCCGCCACCGGAGCTTGAAATGGGCGTCATAAAAGAGTATTTTGCCAGAGCTATCATATACATATATGTGCATGTATATGTACATGTGTACTCACACCTCTACGGATATGGTGGACTTGAGAAGAACCAGGCCCCGTGGCCACAGGTCTTGCTGAAATCCAGGCCTCTCCCTCCCTCAGCCTGGGGCCTGAGCTCCTCCTGCTGGTCCTTTGCTGAGCATTTCAGATGTAAATCCAGCCTCAGAGAGGTGAACCCTGAGGGACAAGTGACAGAATCAGAATTCAGAGCCACAGCTGGGTGAGGTGTGCCCTTAATGATCTCTTTCCCCCAGGCTGAGGCTGCCACTCTGCCTTTTCCTCCACAGGGAATCATGCCTGCTGGGAGGATGCAGGGGTGGGCCAAAGCAGGCCTAGGCACGCCCCGTGTGGCGGCCTAGACTCCTCCATCGGGACAGAGAGTGCAGTGGGACCCAGTCTGGAACCCGGAGCCCTGTGTGCCGGTGAAGGCCCTCAAGGATGTGCCAGTGCGGGCTGATGCCTGAACCTGCGCTCCCTGAGCCAGGCCACGGGGAAGCCTGGGCAAGTGCCGCAGTGAGACATTTCTCAGAAATCCGCCACTGGAGCTTGAAATGGGCGTAAAAAAGGGTGTTTTGCCAGAGCTACCATACACATATGTGCATATGTATTTACATATATACTTAGGCATATGTGTATATGGTGGATTTGTGAAGAACAAGGCCCTGTGGCCACAGATCTTGCTAGAAATCTAGACGTCCCTCCCTCTCCGTGGGCCTGAGCTCGTCGTGCTGGTCCTTTGCTGAGCATTTCAGATGTAAAACTGAGCCTCAGAGAGGTGAACATTAGGGGCACAAGTGACAGATCCCATTTCAGACACACAGCTGTGGTGCGGTATTCCCTCAAGACCTCTTTCCCCAGGCGAGGCCGCCAATCTCCCTTTCGCTCCACAGGGATGGATGCCTGCTGGGGATGGAAGGGTGGGCCAAAGCAGGCCCGGGCACGCCCTGTGTGGTAGGACATGACTCTTCCTTGAGGACGGAGAGTGCAGTGGGACCCAGTTGGACCCCAAGGAGCCCTGTGTGCCGACGAGATCACCCCTTGAAGGTGTGCAGCCAGGGTCGGCCAATACCTGAACAGCGCTCCCTGAGGCCAGGCCACGGGGAAGCCTGCGCACGTGCAGCAAGCAAGACATTTCTCAGAAATCCGTCACTGGAGCTTGTAATTGGGCGTCCAAAAAGAGTGTGTCGCTAGAGATACCATATACACATCGTGTATATATATGCACATATGTACTTACACATCCGTGCATAAGAGCACACGTGCACTTGCACATCGTGCATATGCTGCACACGTGCACGTACACATGCGTGCACGTGTGCGCACGTGTACTTACACCTGTGTGCATGTGTGTGCATGTGTGCTCACGTACGTGCATAGGTGTGTGCATGTGCCTTACACAGGCGTGCGTATGTGCACATGTGCGCTTACACATGTGTGTTGTGAATTTGCGCTTACACATATGTGTGTATGTGTGCGTGCGTGCACTTACATATATGTGTATATGCACATATGTACTTACACGTATGTGTATATATACATATATACTTACTCGCATGTGTATATATACATATATACTTACACATATGTGTGTCAGTGTGTGTGTGTGTGTGTGTATACACACACACACTCACACACATATGTGTATATGGTGGATTTGAGAAGAACGAGGCCCTGTACGCACAGTTTTGCTATAAATCCAGGCCTCTCACTCACTCTCCGTTGGGCCTGAGCTCGTCCTACTGGTCCTTTGCTGAGCATTTCATATGGAAAACTGAGCCTCAGTGAGGTGAACATTAGGGTCCCAAGTGACAGAATTAGAATTCAGACACACAGCTGTGTGACGTGTGCCCTAAATGACCTCTTTCCCACAGGCCGAGGACGCCACTCTGCCGTTTCCTCTACAGGGATGGATGCGTGCTGGGACGATGCATGGGTGGGCCAATGCAGGTCTGGGCACGCCCTGCGTCTTAGACCTTGATCCTCTTTGAGAACAGAGAGTGCAGTGGGACCTAGTCTGGAACTCAAGGAACCCTGTGCGACAGTGAGGGCCCCAAGGATGTGCAGCCAGTGTCAGCCGTAGCCTGAACCTGCCCTCCTTGAGCCCACGCTCGGGGAAGCCTGTGCAAGTTGCCATGAGCGAGACATTTCTCAGAAATCCGCCACTGTAGCTTGAATGGCCGTCCAAAGAGAGTGTTTTGCCAGAGCTACCATATACACATATGTCTATATACATATGTACATATATACATTCACAGATGTGTATATGGATGATTTGAGAAGAACCGAGCTCTGTGGCCACAGGGCTTGCTGAAATCCAGGCCTCTCCCTCCCTACCCTGGGGCCTGAGCTCCTCTCTCCTCCTTTGCTAGGCATTGCAGATGGAAACCTGAGCCTCAGAGCGGTGAACCCTGAGGGCAACGAAGTGACAGAAGTGCCAGAGGTACCGTACACATAAATGTGGATATATATTCTTGCACATATATGTGTATGGTGGAATGTAGAAGTAATAGTCCCTGTCTCCCAGATCTTGCTGGAAATACAGGCCTATACCTCTCTCACGTTGGGCCAGACCTCGTCCTGGAGGGCCTTTGCTGAACATTTCAGATGGAAAACTGAGCCTCAGAGAGGTGAACACTGAGGTCACAAGTGACAGAATCAGAATTCAGACCCATAACTCTGTGAGGTCTGACGTCAAATGACCTCTTTCCACTAGGCCGAGGCTGCCACTCTGCCTTTTCCCCGACAAGGATGGATGCTTGCAAGGGTGGGCCAAATCAAGCCTGGGCATGGCCTGTGTGGCGGCCTTGACTCCGCCTTGAGGATAGAGAGTGAATTCGGCCACGGTGTGAACCCCAAGGAGCCCTATGTGGTGGCTTGGGGCCTCAAAGATGTGTAGCCAGGGTCCGCAGATGCCTGAGCCCACCCTCCATGTTCCCCAGGTCACAGGAAAGCCTGTGCATCTGCCGCAAGGGAGACATTTCTCTGAAATCCGCCACTAACTTGAAATGGGCCTCAAAAAAGAGTGTTTTGCCAGAGCTACCATACACATATATGTGGATATATACTTGCACATATATGTGTATGGTGGAATGTAGAAAAAAAGGCCCTGTCGCCCACAGTCCTTGCTGGAAATACAGGCCTCTCTTCGTTTTCTTAGGAGCCTCCATACTGTTTTCCTTAGTGGATATATACCAATTTGCAATCCCACTAGCAGTGGGTGAGTGTTCCTTTTTCTCTGCATCCTTTCCAACATGTATTCCTTGTCCTCTTGACTTTAGCTGTTCTATCAGGTGTGAGATGGTACCTCATTGTGGTTTCGATCTGCATTTCCCTCCCTAATAGCTAACGATGTTGAGCATCTCTTCCAATATTTATTGGCCATTTATCTGTCTTCTCGTGAGGAGTTTCTGTTGAGTTCTCTGCCCATGTTTTGATTGGAGCATTTGTCTTGGTGGTTATTGAGTTGTATGGGTTCTTTGTACATTTTGGATATTAGGCCTTTATCAGAAGTGGTGTTTGCAAATATATTTTCCCATTCGGATGCTTATCTTCTTACATGGTTGAAGATTCTTTTACTGAGCAGAAACTTTATAGTTTGATGTAGTCCCATTCATGTATTTTAGCTTTTACTTCCCTTGCTTTTTGAGGTCCAATTCGTAAAATCTTCTGTAAGTCCAATGTCTTTCAATATAGTCCCCATGGTTACTTCTAAGCAGTTTATTGTTTCAGGTCTTCTGTATTTAGGTCCTCAATCCATTGTGAGTTCATTTTGGTGTGCAGTAATAGACAACAGTCTAGTATCATTCTTTTGCAGGTGGCTTTCCAGATTTCCCAGCACCATTTATTGAAGAGGCCTTCCTTTTTCCAGTGTCCGTTTTTGGCTATTTTCTTGGAAATTATTTCCTCATGAATATATGAGGTTACTTCTGTCTGGACTTTTGATTCATTTTCCGAGGTCCGTGTATCTGTTTTACTGTCAATATCATGTCATTCTGATTTTTTCTCATTGTAGTATAATTGAAATTGGGCAGAGTGATGCCTTCAGCCTAGTCTTTTTCTAAGGATGCCTTTGGAAATGTGTGTGTGTGTGTGTGTGTGTGTGTGTGTGTGTGTGCGTGCGTCGCGCGCGCGTGCGCTGCTGCTTCCATACAAATCGAATGATTTTTTTGTCCTATTTCTTAACAAATACAGATGGGATTTAATGGGCGTTACATTATATCTGTATAATGCTTCAGGTAATGTAGTCATTTTAACGATGTTGATTCTTCCATCCAAGAACACAGAACATTTTTCAATTTCTTTGTATCGTTCTTCAATTTCTTTTAAACGGGTCTTGTCGTTTTAATTATATAGCTCCTTCACATGTTCCTTAAATCCGTTCATAAGAGTTTTACATTTTTTGTTGTTGAAATTGCAAAAGGAATGTTTTTTTCCATTTCATGTTGTGACACATTTTTTTAAGCATAGGGATGCTTTGGATTTTTGAATGTTGATTTTGTATCCAGAAACTTTACCGTATTTGGTATTGTTTTCTGGTATGTGCTTCTGGAGTCTTTAGTGTTTTCTGTTGTAGAGAATCATGTCATTCACAATAATGACAGTTTGACTTCCTCATTTCTATTTCTATGTCTTTTATATCTTTCTCTTGTCTGATTCCACTTGCAAGGAACTCCAATGTTATATTAAATAACAGTGGCTCTAGTGGACAGCCTTCTCTTGTGTGAGCTTAGAGGGAAGGTTTGTAGTTTTTCTCTATTAATGTTATATAATGTTGGCTGAGGATTTGTCATGTATGGTCTTTATTAAGTGAAGATATTTTTCTTCTATACCGATTTTGCTATGTGTTTTGAACATAAATGGCTGCTGTATCTTGTGAAGCCTTTTTATGCTTCTATTGATATGATTATATGAATCTTATTTTTTAATGTGTTTGTGTGGTGCATCCCATTGATTGATTTGCCTATGCTGAACCATCCCTGTGCCGCTGGAATGAAGCCCATTTGACCATGGTGTATAATCCTTTTTATATGTTGCTGTGTTCTGTTTGCTAGCATGCTGTTAAGCATTTTTGCATCTGTGTTCATGAGAAATATTGGTCTGCAGTTTTCTTTTTCCTATGATATCTTTATCAGGTTTTTTTTTTATCAGAGTTCTATTGGCCTCATGAAATGAATTGGGAGGTATTGACTTGGCTTCAATTTCTTGGAAGAGTTTGAGGAGAATAGGTATTAACACATCTTTGAGTGTTTGGTAGAATTCACTGGTGAAGCCATCTGGTCCTGGACTTTGACTTTTTGGTAAGGTTTGGATGATTGTTTCAATTACCGAACTGCCTATCCGTCTATTTAGATTTTCCAAATCTTGATTCAGTCTAGGAAGATTGTATTTTTCTAAGTAGTGGTCCATTACTTCTAGGTTATTAAATTTGGTATTGTGTACTTTATCATAGTATTCTTGTATGATCCTTTGTATTTCTGCTCTGTCAGTTGTAATTCCTCCTCTTTCATCCCTGATTTTATCTATTTGTGTCATGTCTTTGCTTTTTCTTTTCTTTTCTTTTCTTTTCTTTTCTTTTCTTTTCTTTTCTTTTCTTCTTTTCTTTTCTTTTCTTTTCTTTTTGTGAGTCTAGCCAGGGACTGTCAATTTGATTGACCTTTTCTAAAAACCAGCTCTTTGTTGCAGTTATTTTTTTTTTAATTTTTGGTTTGTTTGTTCTCAATATCATTGATTTCTGCTGCAATTTTGATTATTTCTTTTCTTCTGCTGACTTGACCCTTCATTCGTTCTTCCCTTTCTAGTTTCTTATGATGAAGCGTTAGGTTGTTTATTTGGGCTTGTTCTTGTTTTTGGAGGTAGGCCTGTAATGATACGAACTTTCCTCTTATGACCGCTTTTGCCATATCCCAAAAGTTTTGATACGTTGTACTATCATTGTCATTCATTTCGATGGATCACTTGATCTCTGTTTTTATTTCTTCTGTGACCCAATCACTCTTCAGTAGCATGTTGCTTGATCTCCATGTATTTTTGTTTCTTCCTGATATCTTTGTGCAGCCGATCTCTGGTTTCAAAGCATTATGATCAGAGAATATGGTTGGTATGACTTTATCTCTGTTACATTTTTGGGTCTAATTCTGTGTTCCAGTATATGATTAATTCTTGGGAATGTCCCCTGTGCACTAGAGAAGAATATATAAGCAACTATTTGTGGATAGAAGGCTCTGTAAATGTCAGTAATGTCCAGTTGGTCTAATGTGTGATTAGACCATTGAAGGATGTGATGTCCTTATCGATTTTCTGTTTGGATGATATGTCTATATTCGACAGTGGGGTTCTTAGGTCCCCTACTGTGATAGTGTTTTTGTCTGTTTCTCCCTTTAGTTCTGTTAGTAATTGCTTTAGATATTCGGGGACTCCCTGATGTGGAGCATAGATAAGAATAAGTGTTATGTCTTCTCGGGGTATGATTTCCTTTATCAATATGAAGTGTCCCTCAGTATCTTTCTTCACCTTAGTTTTATTTTGAAGTCTTTTGGGATGCTGTTAGGACCACTCCTGCCACTTTTCTCTGAATGCCATTTGCTTGAAATTTAATTTTCCACTGTTTCGCTGTGTGTCTATATTTGTCTTTGGAGCTGAGACGTGTCTCCTGGAGGCAGCATGGGGTTGGGTTTGTTTTTTGATCCATTCTGTAACTCTGTGCCTTTTGATCACTGAGTTCAATCCGTTTAATTTACGGTGATTATTGAAATAGAAAGTCTTTTCATCTTGCCATTTCTTTTGCTTTCTGTTAGCTCTGTGTTTCCGTTGCTTCCTTGTCCTTGTGTGTCCTTTACCTTTATTTTGATTGGCTTTTTTGTTTGTTTGTTTTTGCCTATATTGCTTTTTGTTTCATGTTGCATACTTCAGTTCTGAATCATCTGTGTGTGATTACCATTATAAACTTGTGAAACACAGTGGTGTGTGTGTGTGTGTGTGTGTGTGTATAGTCGATTATTTTCTTCTGTGTGTGCCTTATCTCCACTTACCTTTGTGAAATTAGATCTTTGCATCCTCCCCTTTTCAGTCATCATTATCTCCATTTGTCACTTGTATACTGAACATTTTTTACCATGTCGCTATAGTAATTTTATTCTTATTATTTAAGCTTAAAATGTCCGGTTCTTAGTAAGGTTTGTACTCCTCTGCTTTTACTTGCCTGATAGTCACTTTACACCTAATTGTGCCCTTTGTGTGTGTGTGTGTGTGTGTGTGTGTGGTGTGTGTGTGTGGTTTTGTTTTATCAGGGCAGACCCCTTTATTGTATTTCCTGTAGCGCAGGTCTCATAGTGGAGAAGCCATCCATTTTTGAATGTCCGGAAAGGTCTTAAGTTCTCCTTCATATCTAAAGGAGACTTTAGCTGGATATATTATTCTTGTCTGGTAGTTACTTTCACTTAATTGTTTAACTATTTGATCCCTTTCCTTTCTGGTCCATAAGGTTGATTCTGAGAAGTCTGAGGATAATCTGATGTTTATTTTTATTTTATTTTATTTTTTACAATTGACTGTTTTCTTCTTACTGCTACTCTGAGAAATCTGTCTTGTCATGGGTCTTTGAAAATTGTAATACAATGTGTCTTGATGAAGGCCTTTCTGGGTTGAGATAATTGGTTGCTCTGTTGAGTTCTTGAATTTAAAGCTCCAGCTCATTCCTTAGATTTGGGTAATTCTAAGTGCCTGCTGCTTTTCCTTGCCTTAGGTAATGCCCATTGTTCTTGGGTTTCCTCTCCTGATGGTATCAGCTAGTTCTTGAATTTTTCTTTCCTTACTTTTCCTTCTTTGACTTCTCTCTTCTTCTTTCTGATTTATTTCTAGAGTTCTGTCTTCAGTGTCATTGACCTTTTTCCTCCATTTGGTCGACTCTTTTATGTTTCCACTCTTGCAGTCTGCTTTTTATCTTGAGAAGATCTAATCTTCTATTTTCGAGGGTTTCAATCTCCTCGCTCTACTCATCTAGGTGCCGTTTCAAGTTCTGAAATTGTTGAGATGACTCGTTTTGGAAATCACTGAGTTTTTTCAGAAGTGCCAGGTTGAACTCTCTGTCCTTTAAGTTGTATATTTCCATGTCTATAAGCCTATTTTCTGAAGACTTTTCTCTTTCTTTTTGAGCTACCTGGTCACCTCGGTTGTTCGTGGTGTTTAATGGACTATTTCTCCACCTAAGCAGTATTGGACATGTATTTTGCTTTTTATCCAGAAAGATGATCTATTCTATAAAGGTCTCTCTTTAGCTGCTGCAAAAGGTTGCTTTTCTTTTTGTTTCCAGTAGGTGGCATCTAGCCTCCCAGAGCTAATAGAACACAAATTTAAACCTTGCAGTTGGAAGTTCTTTCCACTAACAGAGGCAACTATGGTTGTACTATAAAGGGATTCCAGAAAGCACGTAGCGATTGGTAACCAAACAAATTCAGTGGAAATAATATGGGACAGGATACTGGTCTATGCTGGAGGCAACTGAAAAGGTTTGTGGAGGAGGATCAGCATGTCTCCGTTGCTGTGGGCTGAGTGATGTCAAAGAAGGTGTTTTCAACAGGATGCCACTGTTATCAGCAAAAAGCCTCGTTCCTGCTGTGAATGACTACTTTGTGTTTTTTGGTTGAGCAACGCGAAGCTTTTCTATAGAAACACAGCCCTTAGTATAGTGCTTATGAGCTGTATTAAGTTTGTGGAATGAAACTGTATTTTTTTCCCCTGGCTTGTGAACAACAATCTGTTGCAGGGGGGCACATGTAAGTGCTATATGGTGGGGCCCTCTCTGCACCTGTGTGTAAGTACTTAGCACGTTTTCCGTGGCTCTTTAGCCCCTCATATCTTCCTCGGACTTTTTAATTATGGCCTTCATATACCCATCATCACTTTGAATCTATGCACTGTTAGCTTTCTGCAATGAAAAGGGAAGTCCTATATTTGGAATACAATCCAAAAGTTTTCTCCAGAAAGGTACTTGAGTTTGAATATGTCTAGTAAAGAGACCTTTTTCCACCATGTTTCTATTTTAGTACTTCAAGCCATTGTCAAGCATTTAGAAAGACTTGAAGGGATCCTCTGAAGCACTGATCAACTCAATTCTTAATGTGCTTATTCTCTTTTAGTAAATTTTTGCATACATTTCAATTCTGGGAATTCTGCGGGATGTAGGAGATGTGAGGAAAAGGTGTCAGAAAGTTCAAGCAAGTATTCATAGAAAAGATGATATTGGAATGACCCTAAGGAACTAGGTAGGGAATGTCGTGATGGAAAGACTTTCTTTCTCCTAAGCTTTGGCCTTGTCTTTCAGCAGGATCTCTACTCTTCTGTTCACACTAAGGAAAGAGAACTTGTATAATGGAGGGATAGTTCATCTTGGCACTTATTTGTATTTTCGTTCATTTTGTAATCTCTTAGGCAAGTTCTACAGCTTGATTTTTTAAGATTATTCTCTAATAATGACTGGAACCCGAGTGCTCCCACTGGAGATAGTGAAAAGTGATTGGGATTTGGATGTATTTTGAAGTTAGAAAGTTAGAACAGACAGGACTTAATCAGATGGATGTGAGAGAGAGAGAGAGAGAGAGAGAGAGACAGACAGACAGACAGACAGACACAGACAGAGACAGAAAGAGGGAAAGGAGAGAAGGAAATAGAAAGTCAGAGTCAAGAACTGTTCAAGAATGGTAGAATTGAACTTGCTTCAATCTACGCCTGGGAGAAGAGCAGACATGTTACATTTGCTGTATCTGTTAGGTGTCCACTTGGGAATTTGTGCTATGCATTTGGTTGAAAGGGTCCAGCTAGGTTCAGGTAGAGATACAGGTGTGGAAATCATCAGGGTTCAACGGTATTTAAAGCAGTTAAATTGGAGGAGACTGTCAGTGGAGTCAGTACAAAGGAGAGTCAAAAGACTGATTCTTTAGGAGCACTCTAACGTTTCAAAATGTGAGAGACGAGTAGAAACTAATAAAAGAGACTAAAAAGAAGGAAGTAGACAATCAGGAAGGAAATCATGAGTTTTGTCCTCCAAGTGAAAACAAATTTCCACGGAGTTGAAGTGATGCTGGTGTGCAGGTCAGCTAAGTTGAGGACTGATTGCTGGTTTACGACCATGGGTCTTGTCAATAACCTTGAGAAGGGAATTTTCTATGGAGGTATCGGAACTCTGAACAGTGAAGACACATGAAAGTTTTGAAGCGCTGTCTTTGAGAGGAAAAACAGTCATTAGATGGTAGCTGGAGTAGAAAGTGGAGCCAGGAGGTTGTTTGTTGTATAAATATTACTCTTCATAGACACTTCTCTTATTAACCATCCAGCATCCAATGCTCCTGTCCCTGTCCGTTCATTTGTTATAATATTTTAGTAAGTTCCCTCTTTACCCAACCAGACACCTTGCTTGCTTGAACTACATTCGATCTCCTCTCCAAAATTCTGAGACTCCATGTCTTTATATTATAGGGTCCCATTAACTCTCCTTATCTTTCTTGTCTTATCACCTTAAAGTTTGACTACTGCCTCTCCTTTTTCTCCTTAGCCCTCAAATCTCTATTAGATCACCAATACTGTATATTGTTTCTTTCTTTTTAGTCAAGTGAAATCAATTTTTAATGCAACATTATAGAGGGTCTAAACTCATGTTAAAATTTAGAATGCATGCATAGGAGGAAAAAATGGTGTAGATGATAGAATCTCTGTTCATCCTTCTGGCGATCAAATGGAAGTTCACAGAAACAAGGAGCAGCAGCAACAAAAAATCACCTGGGATCTAGATGAACAAGATGTGAGACTATGGAGAAATCCAAGAAAGCACCTGCAAGGTAGGATGGGGCGAGGACACGAGGCTGACCTGACCGAGCGGCTGAGTGACACAGAGGCTGTGGTGACAGCTGTGTCTTCTTAAAGGGGCTGTGCCCGCATCCAGAGTTTCACGGTGACAGACCTGCTTGCTCTGAGCATCAGCTCTGGGTTGGCTGTGTAGTGAGCACTGGGGACTTGCAGAGGGACACCGAGTTGTCAGTGTGAGGGTTGGAGGCGAGGCGTCCTCCCTGGCAAGGATTCTGGTGGTGTCCATTGTTCCCTAGGAGCCCTCCCGTCTTGCAGTGCGTGGACACAGCGCTGCCCTAGCCGTGGCATCACCACACTGGGTAACAGAGGTCACTTCGCTTAGAGGGTTTCCTGGAACCCCGCCTCTCCCAACTCAGACCCACACAAGCCACCTCCAGGTGTTACCTCAGCGAGTCAGAAGCTCCTCGCTGAGACTCACACTGGTGGAGGCATTTGAACCCCATTTCTGGTGTGGCCTTTCAAGCCAACTTGAAGCACAGCATCTTTGGATTGCTGCTGATTCTTAACAGGTGACCCCGAAGAGCAGAGGCTTGGACGAAATTTGGCCTACAGCTAACTCCTCTCAGGATTGTGCCACTGGACACCTACTTCAGAAATCCACACTAATAAGACCAGGAGACTGAGGGGTTTGCTTAGTACATAGAAACAGACAAGGAAAGGCAGACAAATGGGAAGACAAAGAAGCAGAAGCCATAAGAGAGACGAGAACAGATATCCAGATATAATGGAGTCAATTAATCGCTCAGATGCAGAGATTTGAGCATTAGTTATAAAGATGCTCAATGAACTTTTGGGAAGTGTATAGGATTCCAGAAGGAGATAAAAATGGAAATGGGCATTATAAAAGGGAACCAGTCTGAAGTTGAGAACACATGATCTGAGATGAGAAGTATATTAAATGACATGAACAAAGGAATAAACAAAGTGAATGAAGAAGAGGAACAAATGCCTTATCTGGAGGACAGGAAAGTCAATCAGGGCACTCAATCAGAATGACAAAAAAAGAGATGCTAGGACTCTAAAAATAATTGAAGGAGGATAGGAGATTCTATGAAGTCTCCAAATATTTGTCTGATCAGCATAACGGAAGAAAATCAAGATGTTGAGCAGCTGATTGACGAATAATGATGGAAACGTCCCTATCCTGGTGAAGGAAATCGGCATAAAACCCCAGGAAGTTCAGAGAATTCTCCATATCAGGGATGCAAAGAGGCCCACACCAAGACACATCATAGCTGAAATGCCAAAGGTTAAATACAAAGAAAGAATATTAAAAGCAACAAGACAAAGAGAAATAAGTACTTATAAGGGAATACCCATAAGACTGGCAGCTGATTTCTGAAAAGAAACTGTGCAGGACAGGAGGGCTTGGCAAAAAAAAAAAATAATATATATATATATATATATACACACACACACATATATATATGCGACAGGATGAAGACCCGGGATCTACAACCAGGAATAATTTATCCAGCAGAGCTATCTTTTAGAGTTGAAGGACAGATAAAGAGCTTCCCAGACAAAAATAGGCTAAAAGAATGTATCACCACATTATTACAGGAAATGTTGGAGGGTCTTCTTTAAGGAGGAAAAACATGTATCAAAAAGAGGAATAAAAACTAGAAACAACTGCATTCCTATCGATACGTCCCTTGAATGGAGAAGAATTAAGTGCTCCAACCAAAAGATAGAGTGGCAAAAAGAATACAAAAACTAGACCACTACATATGACAGGGAAGAGGATGGAAAAGTTATTGCTTTGATGGACATAGAACGTATTTAAGTCAGACAAAGATAACCACTATATGATATCTCTTATAAACAGAGTTAAAGGAATAAAAAGAACCAAGTAATAATAAAAAAAAAGAAAACAGACTCACAAAGATAGTGGACAATGTGGTGACAGACAGAAAATTGGGAGGGGGACTTTTGAGGCTGGAGAATGGGGTGAAGGGTTAAAGAATTAGAAAATAGTAGGTGATGCAAGCTCACAGGGATGGGGAGCATAGCGGAGGGAATGCAATTAATACATTGGCCAGGTGGAGGGTCAGGGGAAAAAGGGAGCAATTGGGGGGATCCTAACTCTATAGATGTGTAACCAATGCACTGCATACTTGAAAGTAATTAAAGTTTTAAAACAAAGGGAATTTGCCAAAATGGCAGATCTTTTAAGGGGCAGAGGCCTGAGTCACTGAAAATTATGGATCCGGTGGACTTAGAAACAGTCCGTTTGTCTCTGGAGCCCAATACTGTAACCTATTCTATATAACAATAATTTGGTATAAAAATTATAAAAATAATCTACTTTGGTGAAAATGGTACATGATATCATAGTATCAAAGGAAATCTCTTAAGACTAAAATGTTAAATTAGAGGAAATAACTTAGTCCTTCCTCTGCCTAAAGTGCACAAAAACAAGCAAAAAACGACTAAGGTAATTGCCTCAGAAAGGGGTTTTCAAAGTCGCTCCATTGTTAGTAAAGACACAGAGGTCCCACCACAAAGGCTACATACCTATGGAAACTTGTAGAAATCACATACCCCAATTTACTCACGTGTGTCATAAATACAAAACCATGTGGCATGGGTTAACCCTGGATCACAGTACATTCTGATAAAGCTATGAATGGTTAAATGATATGTGAGATAACATATGAGATAATAAATGTGAAAATGCAGTTCCTGACACCTAATACTCAAAAGTTTTAGCTGTTCCAATGACCGCCATCTATATGTTGTTAGAATTTGAGAATCAAATGAGATAATATGTAGAATGCTCCTTAAAATAAATGCTGTATTCTGTTATATTTCATATATCAAACTGGTCATTTGTCAAGTATTTTAGAAATTGCTTTTAAAATTATTTTTCATCTTTATTTTCTATTACATAAAACATAGTATGCAATCGATATAGTTGTGGTCTGGTCCTAGAAGATGATATTTTCCATTACTCCAGTTGGCAAAAGTTTCTTGAGTTTCTAGCAGATATAAATGAAATAACTTTTAAAAAATTATATTGCATGCAATGACAACATTTTAAATATAGCCAGAATCACTAGTGTATTATTGGTTTTTCCTTTTTCCTTTAGATCCCATATGGCACCGGACACTTTTACTCAGCATGTCTTTTTTTTTTTTCCCTTAGATTCAAGTATATAGTTTCAAGTACATTAGTGAGAATTTGTATGGTTTTTAATACGATCCCCCGATTTGCTCCTCTCCTCTGGTTTTCCGCCTAGCCAAATTATTACTGCCAACTGCATTCCCTAGGCTGTGCTTCCCTTCCCCACGTCCATCTATCAACTAGTAATCTGTTCTCCTTTAACCCTTCATATCCCCCTTCCAGCCCTCAAACTGCCATCCTCTCTGTCTGTGACCAAATTGTCCTTCATATATGAGAGTCAGTTTTTCATTAGTTTGTTCTTTTTGTTCCTTAGATTGTGCATATAAGCAAGTCGTATGGTGTCTCTCTTTCTATGTCTGGTTATTTCACTCAGCATAATAATCTGTACATCCACCCATGTCATTGCAAATGCAAGGATTTCATGTTTGTGTTGGCTGAGTAATATTACATTATATATATGAACCATTCCTTTTATCCAATCGTCTCTTGATGGGCATTTAAGTTGCTTTTATGTCCTAGCTATTCCATATTGTGCTGTCATGAATATTGGGGTTCATAGATTATTGTTTTGTTTTCTTTGAATAAATCCCCAGAAGTGCAAATGAAGGATCAAATGGTCTATCCGTTTGTAAGGTTTTGAGAAACCTCTAGACTATTTTCCATAGTGCTTGCACCCATTTGCAATCCCACCAACGGTGTATGAGGGCTCCCTTTTCTCCACAGTCTCGACAGCACCTGTTGTTCTCTGATCTAGTGATGATAGTCATTCTGACGGGTGTCATGTGATATCTCGTTGCTTTCAGTTTGCATTTTTCTGATGATTAGTGATCTTGAGCAAATTTCCATATGTCTATTAGCGAACTGCATTTCCTCTTTGATGAAGTATCTGTCCATGTCTTCTGCCCATTTTTTAGTTGGATTGTTTGTTCTTTTGCTGTTCAGCTGTATGAGCTCTTTATATATTTTGGATATGAAACCCCTATGAGATGTATATTTAGCAAATATCTTCTCCCAGTTACTCATTTGTCTTTTTGTTTTATTTTGTCGATTGTTTCCTTTGCTGCACAAAACCTTTTTTCTATTTTTTCTTTTGTTTTCCTTGCTCACAGAGATATATCTGAAAAGAAATTCCTGTTAGTATTAGCAGAGTTTACAGCCTGTGGTTTCTTCTAGAAGTTTTATGGTTTTGAGTCTTACATTTAAGCCCTTAATCCATTTTGAGTCTAGTTTTGTATATGGTGTAAGAAGGTGGTCTATTTTCTGTTTTTTTGTTTGTTGTTTTTGTTGTTGTTTTATTTGTGATCTTTCTGTGCAATTTTTCCAACACCATTTATTGAAAGACTGTCTTTATCAAAGTGTATATTCTAGCCTGATTTGTCATATATTGAGTGAAAGGATAGGCATGGATATATTTTGGGCTCTCTTTTCTGTTCCAGTGATCAATGTATCTGTTTTTATGCCAGCACCATGCTGTTTTGATTATTGTATCCTAGTAGTGTAGTTTGATTCACTTAGTGTGATACCTCCAGCTTTGTTGTTCTTTCTCAAGTTTGTCATGGCTCTTCGGGGTCTTTTACAATTCCAAATACATTTTAGGATTATTTCTTCTCAGTCTCTCAAAATGCCATTTGTATTTTGATGGGGATTGCATCGGATCTGTAGATTGCTTTGTGTAGAAGGGCCATTTGAGTGATGTTGAGTCTTCCTATCCCATGAGTATGGAATAGCCATCCATGTATTTGTATCTTCTTCAGTTTTTTTTTGAATGACATAATTTTCAGTGTACAGGTCTTTATCTCTTTGTTTTATTTGATTCTGCGGTATTTTACAGTTTTCGGTGTGGTCGTATATATGTTTGTTTTCTAACTTCTCTTTCCAAAGGTTGATCACTGGTGTATAAAAATGACTTCTAAAGATGTATTTTGTAACCTGCTACATTACTGAATTCATTGTTTAGTTCTAACTGTGTTTTGCGAACCTTTAGGATTCTGTCTGTCTAGTATGATGCCTAGGGGAAATACCAAGAGTTTTTCTTCTTTACAATTTAGTTACCTTTCATTTCTCTTTCTTGCCTTCTTGCTGTGGTTAAGACTTCCAACACAATGTGGGAGAGGAGTGGGCAAAGTGGGCGTCCGCGTCTCATTCCTGTTTTAAAGAAAACATTGTTAGACTTTCCCCAGAGTGCGATGTCAGTTGTAGGTTTGTCATATCTGGCCTATATTCTGTTGCTATGGTCTCTCTATTCCCACTTTGCTGAGAGGTTTTTCATAAATGGAGGCTGGGTTTTGTTGAACGCTTCATCTGCCTCTATTGATACTATCTTATGGTTTTTATCTTTCGATTTGTTAAC
Source organism: Eonycteris spelaea (assembly GCA_003508835.1). Taxonomy (NCBI): domain Eukaryota; kingdom Metazoa; phylum Chordata; class Mammalia; order Chiroptera; family Pteropodidae; genus Eonycteris; species Eonycteris spelaea. The sequence goes on from PUFA01002720.1 coordinate 18,943, forward strand.
ATGCTGGATGTCATTAATTCATTTTTGTTTCTCATACAAACCTTGCATCCCAGGAATGAATGCAACAGGATCGTGGTGTATGATATTTTTAATGTATTGCTGAATTTGGTTTGCTCATATATTGTTGAGGATTTTTGCTTCAATGTTCCTGAGAGATCGACTTCTAGTGTTCTCATTTTGTAATGTCTTTGTCCAGTTTTGGAATCAAGGTAATGGCGGCCTCATAAAGGTGTTAGGGATCCTTCCCTGTTTCTGAGTGTTTTGGAATACGTTGGGAAAAGGTATTCATTCTTCTTCTATTGTTTGGTAAAATTTGCTTATGAAGCCATCTGGTCAAGGCCATTTGTTTTGGGGGAGGCAATTAATGATTCTATTTTTTTTTTATGGTAATCGGTCCCTTCAGATTTTCTCTTTCTTCTTGACTCAGCTTTGGGAGATAGTATGTTTCTAGGAGTGTGTCCATTTCTTCCAGATTGTCCAACTTGTTGGCATATGATTCCTCATATTATTTTCTCAAGATCTTTTGTATTTCTGTGGCGTCTGTGTCTATTTCTCTTATTTCATTTCCGATTCCATTTATTTGAGGCCTTTTTTCCTTGATGAGTCTTGTTAAAGGTAGGTCTATTTTGTTTATCCTTTCAAAGAACCAGCTCTTGTGTTTCTTCATTTTTATATTGTTTTTTCTAGACTGGATTTCCTTTATTTCCCTTCTGATCTTTATTAATTCTTTCCTTCTGTTCACTTTGGGCTATGTTTGCTGTTCTTTTTCTCGTTCTTGTAAGAGTCAGGTGAGATGGTGTATGTGACCTTCTCCTTGTTTCTTGAGGTAGACCAGTATTGCTATGAATTTCTCTCTTCGGACTGCTTTCCCTGAGTCCCATAGATTCTGAGTCATTCGTTTGCATTTTCATTTGTCTCTAGGTATGCTTTGATTTTTCCCTCGATCTCATTGATAAGCCATTTATTATTTGGTACCATGTTATTTAGCGTTCATGAGTGTGTCCTTTCCAGGTTTTTTTCTTTTCGTTGATTTCTCGTTTCGTACCATTGTGCTCAGAGCAGATGGTTGATAGGATTTCAGTCTCCTTAAATTTATTGAGGCTTGTTTTGTCTCCTAACATGTGGTCTATCCTGGAAAAAGTTCCATGTGTGCATGAGCAGAATGTGTATTTTGCTTCTTTGGGGTAAAATGCTCTGAACATATCTATTAAATCCATCTGCTCTAGTGTGCCTTTTGGACTATTGTTTCCTTGTTGATTCTTTGCCTGGAAGATCTGTGCATTGGTGTCAATGGGGTTTGAAAGTCTCCTACTGTGAGTGTGTTACTCTTGATCTCAATATATGTCACTCAATAATTGCTTTATATATGTCGCTGTTCCTATGATGTGTGGATATATATTTACTAGGGTATGTCCTCTTGATTTATTGATCCCTTTATCATTATATAATGCCCTTGTTATATCTTGTTATAGCTTTTATTTAAAGTCTACTTTATCTGCAATAAGTATCGTTACCCAGTTGTTTTTGTTTTCATTTCCATCTGCGTGAAATATCTTTTTCCATACCTTTACTTTCAGTCTGTGTGGGTCATTTGATTTAAAATGGGTTTCTTGTAGACAGCTTACAAATGATGGATAAGTCCTGTTTTCTTATCCATTTGGCTACCCTATGTCTTTTGATTGGAACATTTCATTTGTTTACATTTAAGCTGATTACTGAAAGGTACATAGTTACTGCCATTTTATCATTCTTATTTGTTATTTCTATTCTTCTTGTTTACCCCTTCTTTTTCTACGGAAGACTCTTTAACAGTTCTTATAATACTGACTTGTTGGTGATGAATTTCTTCAACTTTGTCCTGTCTTGGAAGCTCTTTATCTTACTTTCCATTTGATTCAAACGCCTTGCTAGCTAGAGCATTGGAGTTTATAGATTCTTGTTTTTGGTTTTCTTTTGTTGTTTTTGTTTTTGTTTTTGTTTCTTAAATCACTTTGAATATTTCTTGACAGTGGCTTCTGGCCTGCAGAGTTTCCACTGAAAAACCAGCAGACATTCATATGGGTGTACCCTTGAAAGTAAGTCACTGCCTTTCTCTTGCCGTTTATAAGATTCCCTTTTGGTCTTTGATCTTTGTCATTTGAATTATGATGTGTTTTGGGTCTATTTGAATTCCACTTATTTGGGAATCTTTGTGATTCCTGAATTTGTATGTCTAACCCTTTGGCAGGTTAGGAAAGTTTTGTCATTATTTCTTCAAATAGATTCTGAATCCCTTGCCCTCTCTCTTCTCCTTCAAGTACTCCTAAGATCTGGATATTGTTGTGCTTCTTGTTGTCCCAGAGGTCTCTTAAACTATCTTCATTTTTTAAAATTCTTTTTTTTTTCTTTTCGCTCTTCTGTTTGGGTTCATTCTGCTACCTTGTCTTCCAGTCGCTGATTCGATCTTCTGCTTCTTGCTACAGGATTGTACTTGTGCATCATTCTAGTGTATTCTTCATTTCAGTTACTGTATTCTTCTTTTCTGTCTGGTTATTTTTGTCTGTTTGTTTGTTTTTCTTATTCTTTCTATCTCTCTATTGATATTGTCATTGTGCTCATCTGTTCTCCCCATAAGTTCATTGGGAATCCTTAGAATCATTATTTTGAACTTTATATCTGGTAAGTTGCTTGCCTTCATTTCATTTAGCTTCTTTTCTGGAGTTTTCTCCTGTTGTTTCATTCGTGGCATGTTTCTTTGTTTTCGCATTTTCTTAGTCTCTCTGTGTTCATTTCTATGTGTCCGGAATTTATGTTTCGTCTCTCAGCCTTTGCCAGATGACGTAACGTGGAAACCGTCCTGTGTGTCCCAGTGCCACATTGTCTCTGATCTCCTCTGCCGGGGTGTTTGGGTATGATCTCTCTCGGTTTTGTGTGATCATCTGTTTTTGCCTAGCCTTTAGCTAATGGGGCTAGTCAGGTGTTGGTCTGTTGGGATCTGGTGCCAGCCTCCAGATGCATTGGTTTTGTGGCCCTTTGGGATGGGCTCCACAGTAGGCCAATATCAGCCACAGTATGGAGGCTCCACAAAAAACTAAGACTTGATCTGCCATAAAATCCAGCAATGCACCTACTGAGTATTTACTCCAAAGACTTGAAAACTCTTATCTCAAAAGATATTTGCTCTCCTATGTTCATCACAGCATTATTCACGGTGGCCATGGGATTGAAGCAATGAAATTATCCTAAGATAAATGACTGCTAAAAGAAACAGTGGTTCATATATACAAAGAAATAGTACTTGGCCATAAGGAGAGATGAAATACTGCCATTTGCGACAACATGGCTGGACCTTGCGATAATCATGCTAAGCAAAATAAGCAAGACAGAAAAAGTTGAAAACCACATGATATCACTTATATTTTCAATATAAACCTCAAAGCTGCGAATGAACAGGACGAACAAACAGAGTCTCATGAACATGGGCAAAGGCTAATGGTTACCAGAGGGTAGATGGGAGGCAGTAGTGGGAGGTAGATGGAGTATAAGAGGTCAAATATGTGCTGAGAGAAAGAAATCTAAGAATGTGAAGGGAACACACAATGTGATATATATGTATATATTTCCCTTACTGTTATATTGTACAAATGACACTGACCAGATTTCGTGAAGCAATGTCATATACTCCCCCAAAATTAATTATTTACTGAAAAAAATTCTGGTAGCTCTTCTACCAAAAGCACTCCTGACTCCATGTTGTTCCCTGTTTTTCGCCTATCGTTACGGTCACGGTATCAGTATCCACACACCAAGAATGAGTTTTTCTGATGGTAGAATGAAAAAAACTTTTCATCTTCACCAAGTATGGAAAGGTGTCCTTTTTCCAGGATGACAACTGCCTGAGTGTTCGATTTATGGAGTTATATAGTATCTTCATTCACCATTTCACTTGGATCTCCTTTTCCTTGCACTCCACATTTTGCTCTATTGCTTTCTTTTTCTTATTGTTATGATGTAAAGTCATTATAAACCCACGGTAAGTAAACTATCCAGACATTAATACCAATGGCAACAACATATGCAGAACCGACGGAATAAGACAGCTAGAATCCACCATAAACGGGCAAAGCTGAGCGCCAAAGAGCGCTTCACTATTCAGTTAATGAAATGCTGAATGATTGTTGGCCGAGTTGCAGAGACAATCAAACTGGCTTTCCTGGGTAGTCACAGTGACTCATTGATCAGCTCTGTCACTTGAGACAGTTAGTAAAGGGAAAAAGATCTCTCTCCTTCTACCCCGGTAGTATGAAAGCATGAAAGCAGGAAGGAGAAGGGAGGAGGGTGTGATGTGTAGATGTTAAAGCATGAAGCCAGGCCTGTGGAAACCTAGGGAGAAATCGCAGGTGAATGTGTCCGAGGATAAGCGGCATGGCCCGTCACTCAGCACGTGGACTCCCGAGCACCTTTGAAGCCCGTTTCAGGGGTGGGCGAGTGATGCAGCTCAGAGACATGAAAGTGAGAACCATATTTGAAGTCAATCAAATGCAAAATATGTACTTATGGGAAAATTGGAGACTTACTGAAATAGGATTGTCTCAGAAATCCAAATAGTATGATTGACAATACCATGAGATACCAATTTTTTTTTTCATTCAAACAGATTATAGTGTGTATAAACTTGCTGATGTTGATGTTCATTTATTTCATTCATGGATTTACTTTTTTACTATGTATAGAAACATGTACGTTACTAGGTGCTGTATATAGTAACATATGTGTTATTAAGTGCTATGTGTCTTTTGTTAGGTACTAAGATTTATTCCTCACAGAAAGTAGAATGAAAATGGGGCTAAATAGAGATGGCCACCATGTATTTGAGATTAGTTCAGGCAAGAAGCTTGAGGGGTCTCTTGAAAGACAAGGCATTTAGGCTACATCTGAA
>PUFA01002721.1:0-22500 GCA_003508835.1 Eonycteris spelaea
AGCACGCCCACAGAGGGGTACAAAGACCCCTCCAATGCTGAGAGACAACAAGAAGTGGTCGAAGCTTCCTGAAAAGCAAAGAAATGCACCCTGCTATGGTCATGGCCCATCGTTTTCCAGTTGTCCAGGGGGGCAAGAAAGTGCTCAATGATGCCCGCTAGTGTGCAAGGTTGCATACCGGAAGGGCAGTGTCACCTCGTGCATTGGTTCGAAAACATGAAGTGGCTTCACTTGCTCAAGTCTAAGCTGACAATAGGTATTCTGTGGAAAACTCGCGGCGCTCCCGTGCAGAACCCCGAAGGGCATGTGCACGGTGGAAACATTCCTCTAATTGAGCCAAGGTACACACTCTATGACACATGCATGAATGTATCCCATGGTGTTAGAGAAGCTGTTCATTGCCACGGTTGTCTTTTTCTTGGCCAAGGGAAAAAGATCCATGGATAAAGAAGCAAAGGAAAGGAAAAGGAAATCCAAAAAGAAGTGCCAAAGCCTGAAGGCAGGCACGTCTGAACACCGGGAAATGACATACATCCTCTGTGTGTGTGTGTGTGTGTGTGTGCGTGTGTGTGCGTGTGTGTGTGTGTGTGTGCGTGTGTGTGTGTGTTTCTTCTCTCGTCGTATGTATGTTTCTGTATGTATGTATGTATGTATGTATGTATTTTGTTTATTTGTCTATGGAATTCCTGTTTGTATAGCAAATGTGCGTGGTGATATGTGGGAAGGAAGGATGAGGTAGCAAAAACCAGTTGAAAGTTTGCACTCCTTTAGCAGATAGAGTGATTTCAGTCAACAACCCAGAAGCCCATTGTAAGACTTATGCTCAGGATCAAAGACCTCTGAGTCTCTGAGAAAGGGAGCTGACGCGTCGTGAGTACTGTCTCTGTAGCTTGGTGGGCATTTCCGTTTTCTATCATCGACACCGATTGATTTTTTGTCAAACACAGTATCTCTCAACATAACCAATAAATACAAAATAATACATACATACATACATAAATACATAAAACATACATACATAAATAAATAAATAAATAATATAATAATAAATAAATAAATAAAAAAGAAAGAAAGAAAGAAAGAAAAGAGAAGTAAAAGTAAAAAAAAGAGCCTGGATGCTAAATCTTGTTCGATGGTCGAAGCATGTGTTTGTGCTAGCACTGGAGGGTAGCAGAAGCACAGCGAACGCAAGTACTGTTTGGTCTGAAGGTGAACAGTGTTGTGGAGAGCTCAGTTCCCTTGACATGTTGCATACAGAACCCATTCACTGCAGGACTTGCCATATAGGGGAAAACACAAGTCCCCTGGAGACACGTGCTCCAGATCCAAGCAGCTCGAAAATTTGGCATTCTCTTCATGCTTTGGGTTATGTGATGGAGAGAGGAATTCACACATTTTGACATTACTATGCGCCCTGTACAGTTGTTTTCGAACCTTCCTTTTCCCTCTAATGTCTATGGAGTATTTCTCTGGGTTGTGGGTTTTTGTCAAGCTTTTGGTGGACGCTAGTCCTGTCGAGATGGTCATCGCGGCTTCCATTTGGCAGACGCATTGGAGCGAGTCTAGCTGATGGCGCCTGGCTTTCCAAGATCCAAAGTGTCCCGTGCCGTCCAAGTGAGACAGTCAAGCAGCCGGTCATCCCTCAGATGTGATGCAGGTGAGTGTTTGGCCGTCGTCCCTCTCTCAGTGGCCAGGGCAGTAATGGAGACCGGCCGCTTTCAAGGTCCCTCTGTGGCATTCATCCTTCTCCTTGATCCCTACGTACTGATCATCTCAAGTTGCTTTTCACTGTTCTGATCTCTGATCTCAGTGTTGACTTCAGAATGGTCTCCCATGGACACTAGAGTCCTGCCCGGCCTTTGACATTCTACCCATACCGTTCTTGACCGGGGCAAAGACTTTCTTCGTGTTTGTATTGATTTCCAGAGAGACACACGTGATGGAACAGACCTAGTTCATTGGACATGCTCTTCGGCTTTCCACATAGAAATTGTGAACACACGTGCTATTCATCAGCATTTCAGCTGCTTTCTAACCACCAAGAATCACAGCTCTTTGGTGGGGGCGGGAAACCCTTACATGAGATAGGGCTTTCACAACCATTGCTATTTCTTGTCTCCTGCATTGGTTCTAAAGGCCCCGCACATACCTGACAGCTGCTTCTTGTCCTCTCTCACGTCTACCGCCGCCTCCCCCGGACCCTGCCTTACCCTGCATCTCCTCCTCCTCCTCCTGCCCTGCTCTTTCTTCTTCTTCTTCTTCTTCTTCTTCTTCTTCTTCTTCTTCTTCTTTTCTTCTTCTTCTTCTTCTTCTTCTTCTTCTTCTTCTTCTTCTTCTTCTTCTTCTTCTTCTTCTCTTCTTCTTCTTCTTCTTCTTCTTCTTCTTCTTCTTCTTTTCTTCTTCTCCTCCCCTCCTCCTCTTCTTCTCTCCTCTTTTCCCTTCCTCCTCCTCCTCCTCCTCCTCCTCCTCCCCCCTCCTCTTTGTCCTCCTCTTCATCGTGTCCACCTCCTTTTCCTCCTGCTTCAAGAAACTAATGAACCTCAGTAATGGAGAAGTTTCGAGGAAAGGTAATGAGCACATTTCTATCATGCATTGGCACTGGGAATATTTGGCCAGCTTCTGGAGCGGTGCTGTGAGACTGCATGGTGTGAGTAGGTGTGAGCATGGAGAACAGGAGGCCTTGAAGCCGGGATTTTAGTCGTGTGGAAGGAGCTTCCTTCACCTGCCATCTGTCCCCGTGCCCATGTCCCCGTGTGAGGGGACCTCTTAGCTAGACCCTCGGCCAAGAAGGACTCCGCTTGGCGTCCGAGAGAGATGGAGTCCAATTGTGCCCCTGCTGCTTACGAGTTCTGATCCCTGTGGCCCAATGGGACCTGTGACCGTGCCTGGGGCCCTTTCTCAAATTTGGATGTGCGGCGGGGATGTGGCGGAGTGAGAGGAGACGTGTGTCCTGCCGGCAGCTTGCGGACCTAGGAAGGACGCGGTCCACGCCCCTGCTTTCTTGGCGGGGATGGAAATGCTGCGCCAGATGCTGGTCGCCTTCGGCCTGGCCTAGGTTGCGGTCCGGACGCGGGGGAGCGGGCAGCCGGGCTCGGAGGAGCCGAGAAGCCCGAGGCGGGTTGAGCGGGGCTCGGGAAAGGGGCGTCTGTGGCCAGCAGCGCCGCAACTGATGGCGTGTGGGGACCACAGCCAGCAAGGGAGGTGGCACATACACGTGCCAGAGGCAGGGCAGCGAGCAAGCTTGGGGTAGCGCGCCCTGCCAGTTCGCTCTCGCGTGCTGTGGGCGAGAGGTGGGTGCGGCGCCGAGCACGGCGAGCGCCATCCGCCTTGGCCATGGACCTCGTGTGTGTGTGTGCACGCATTGAGCAAGTGGCGTGCAGCTGTTGCCTCCGCATCGCCATGGAGACCAGCTACGCAGGACCCTTTCTTCGGTCATCGCTGACGTGAAGCAGCGCGTCGGGATGCAGGTGTGGGGCCCAGCGGCCAGTGGGCCAGGCCTGGGGACACTTGGACTTGGCCAGATCCCCGGGTGCTGCTCGCTTCTTCCCGGCACAGGCCGCGCACCTTCGGAACCTCCTGCGCCGCGCGCGCCAGAGCCCGGCACGGTCCAGCCACCTGATCCCAGAGTCACCGGGGCCAAGAGGAGAAAGCCAGGCTCCAAGGGTCGTTTCTTGCCAAGCGACTGTGTGCCCGCGTCCGGACGGGAGCCGGTGAGGGGGCGGACGACGCGGTCTTTGGCATCGAGTGTCGAAAGATGCCAGTGGACGTGGCCCACCGGCTTGCTGCCGCTTTTTGACGGGCGACCCGGGGAGATGGAGCTGTCAAAGTCCCCGGACAGGCTCCCCGCTGCTTTGGCGGCCCGCGCGGTCTCGGTGCTGAGGGCGCGTGAAGCCTGCCGGGAATGCGAGGAATCGGTAGCCAGGGAAACGGTGAGGGCCGGCAGCCGTGGCAAAGGCTTCTGGGACTGGACGCAGCTCAGGCCACTGGCCCGCCCCGATTCCATTTGGCCCGCCTCCAGGCCTTTGGAGGCCACACCCTCCAGTCGCCCAGGGCTTTGGTCAGCTCTCTGACATTTCTATTCGCAAGGGATCCGCATCCGCTTTCCCAAGGGACAATGGGAAGGCTTTTGTGTCCTCCGGTCCTTTCCACAAGACCTGGAGAGCATTAGGAAGACGAGAGCACAACGCATCCAAAGACATCCCAACCAAACCAAACCAATGTGCCGCCACCCAAACCAAAGCACAACGATCCATAGCAAAGCAAACCCAAAGGATGAGAAGCATCGCGAAAGCACCAGGAATGACCATTCTTCTCTACATTGGCAACAGACGTGAGAAAGCTCAATGAGCCGACTGAGGCAGAGCTGAACCTGAACATTGAAACCCAAAAGCCAAAGTCCGAAACCCAGTCAATGGAGCACGCCCACAGAGGGGTACAAAGACCCCTCCAATGCTGAGAGACAACAAGAAGTGGTCGAAGCTTCCTGAAAAGCAAAGAAATGCACCCTGCTATGGTCATGGCCCATCGTTTTCCAGTTGTCCAGGGGGCAAGAAAGTGCTCAATGATGCCCGCTAGTGTGCAAGGTTGCATACCGGAAGGGCAGTGTCACCTCGTGCATTGGTTCGAAAACATGAAGTGGCTTCACTTGCTCAAGTCTAAGCTGACAATAGGTATTCTGTGGAAAACTCGCGGCGCTCCCGTGCAGAACCCCGAAGGGCATGTGCACGGTGGAAACATTCCTCTAATTGAGCCAAGGTACACACTCTATGACACATGCATGAATGTATCCCATGGTGTTAGAGAAGCTGTTCATTGCCACGGTTGTCTTTTTCTTGGCCAAGGGAAAAAGATCCATGGATAAAGAAGCAAAGGAAAGGAAAAGGAAATCCAAAAAGAAGTGCCAAAGCCTGAAGGCAGGCACGTCCTGAACACCGGGAAATGACATACATCCTCTTGTGTGTGTGTGTGTGTGTGTGTGTGCGCGTGAGTGTGTGTGTGTGTGCGTGTGTGTGTGTGTTTCTTCTTCCTCGTACGTATGTATGTATGTATGTATGTATGTATTTTGTTTATTTGTCTATGGAATTCCATGTTTGTATAGCAAATGTGCGTGGTGATATGTGCCGGAAGGAAGGATGAGGTAGCAAAAACCAGTTGAAAGTTTGCACTCCTTTAGCAGATAGAGTGATTTCAGTCAACACACCCAGAAGCCCATTGTAAGACTTATGCTCAGGATCAAAGACCTCTGAGTCTCTGAGAAAGGGAGCTGACGCGTCGTGAGTACTGTCTCTGTAGCTTGGTGGGCATTTCCGTTTTCTATCATCGACACCGATTGATTTTTTGTCAAACACAGTATCTCTCAACATAACCAATAAATACATAAATACATGAATACATACATACATAAATACATACATAAATACATACATACATACATAATAATAAATAAATAAATAAATAAATAAATAAATAAAAAGAAAGAAAGAAAGAAAGAAAAGAGAAGTAAAAGTAAAAAAAAGAGCCTGGATGCTAAATCTTGTTCGATGGTCGAAGCATGTGTTTGTGCTAGCACTGGAGGGTAGCAGAAGCACAGCGAACGCAAGTACTGTTTGGTCTGAAGGTGAACAGTGTTGTGGAGAGCTCAGTTCCCTTGACATGTTGCATACAGAACCCATTCACTGCAGGACTTGCCATATAGGGGAAAACACAAGTCCCCTGGAGACACGTGCTCCAGATCCAAGCAGCTCGAAAATTTGGCATTCTCTTCATGCTTTGGGTTATGTGATGGAGAGAGGAATTCACACATTTTGACATTACTATGCGCCCTGTACAGTTGTTTTCGAACCTTCCTTTTCCCTCTAATGTCTATGGAGTATTTCTCTGGGTTGTGGGTTTTTGTCAAGCTTTTGGTGGACGCTAGTCCTGTCGAGATGGTCATCGCGGCTTCCATTTGGCAGACGCATTGGAGCGAGTCTAGCTGATGGCGCCTGGCTTTCCAAGATCCAAAGTGTCCCGTGCCGTCCAAGTGAGACAGTCAAGCAGCCGGTCATCCCTCAGATGTGATGCAGGTGAGTGTTTGGCCGTCGTCCCTCTCTCAGTGGCCAGGGCAGTAATGGAGACCGGCCGCTTTCAAGGTCCCTCTGTGGCATTCATCCTTCTCCTTGATCCCTACGTACTGATCATCTCAAGTTGCTTTTCACTGTTCTGATCTCTGATCTCAGTGTTGACTTCAGAATGGTCTCCCATGGACACTAGAGTCCTGCCCGGCCTTTGACATTCTACCCATACCGTTCTTGACCGGGGCAAAGACTTTCTTCGTGTTTGTATTGATTTCCAGAGAGACACACGTGATGGAACAGACCTAGTTCATTGGACATGCTCTTCGGCTTTCCACATAGAAATTGTGAACACACGTGCTATTCATCAGCATTTCAGCTGCTTTCTAACCACCAAGAATCACAGCTCTTTGGTGGGGGCGGGAAACCCTTACATGAGATAGGGCTTTCACAACCATTGCTATTTCTTGTCTCCTGCATTGGTTCTAAAGGCCCCGCACATACCTGACAGCTGCTTCTTGTCCTCTCTCACGTCTACCGCCGCCTCCCCCGGACCCTGCCTTACCCTGCATCTCCTCCTCCTCCTCCTGCCCTGCTCTTTCTTCTTCTTCTTCTTCTTCTTCTTCTTCTTCTTCTTCTTCTTTCTTCTTCTTCTTCTTCTTCTTCTTCTTCTTCTTCTTCTTCTTCTTCTTCTTCTTCTTCTTCTTCTTCTTCTTCTTCTCTTCTTCTTCTTCTTCTTCTTCTTCTTCTCCCCCCCTCCTCCTTCCTTCTTCTTCTTCTCCTCCACCTCCTCCTCCTCCTCCTCCTCCCCTCCTCTTTGTCCTCCTCTTCATCGTGTCCACCTCCTTTTCCTCCTGCTTCAAGAAACTAATGAACCTCAGTACTGGAGAGTTCCGAGGAAAGGTAATGAGCACATTTCTATCATGCATTGGCACTGGGAATATTTGGCCAGCTTCTGGAGCGGTGCTGTGAGACTGCATGGTGTGAGTAGGTGTGAGCATGGAGAACAGGAGGCCTTGAAGCCGGGATTTTAGTCGTGTGGAAGGAGCTTCCTTCACCTGCCATCTGTCCCCGTGCCCATGTCCCCGTGTGAGGGGACCTCTTAGCTAGACCCTCGGCCAAGAAGGACTCCGCTTGGCGTCCGAGAGAGATGGAGTCCAATTGTGCCCCTGCTGCTTACGAGTTCTGATCCCTGTGGCCCAATGGGACCTGTGACCGTGCCTGGGGCCCTTTCTCAAATTTGGATGTGCGGCGGGGATGTGGCGGAGTGAGAGGAGACGTGTGTCCTGCCGGCAGCTTGCGGACCTAGGAAGGACGCGGTCCACGCCCCTGCTTTCTTGGCGGGGATGGAAATGCTGCGCCAGATGCTGGTCGCCTTCGGCCTGGCCTAGGTTGCGGTCCGGACGCGGGGGAGCGGGCAGCCGGGCTCGGAGGAGCCGAGAAGCCCGAGGCGGGTTGAGCGGGGCTCGGGAAAGGGGCGTCTGTGGCCAGCAGCGCCGCAACTGATGGCGTGTGGGGACCACAGCCAGCAAGGGAGGTGGCACATACACGTGCCAGAGGCAGGGCAGCGAGCAAGCTTGGGTAGCGCGCCCTGCCAGTTCGCTCTCGCGTGCTGTGGGCGAGAGGTGGGTGCGGCGCCGAGCACGGCGAGCGCCATCCGCCTTGGCCATGGACCTCGTGTGTGTGTGTGCACGCATTGAGCCAAGTGGCGTGCAGCTGTTGCCTCCGCATCGCCATGGAGACCAGCTACGCAGGACCCTTTCTTCGGTCATCGCTGACGTGAAGCAGCGCGTCGGGATGCAGGTGTGGGCCCAGCGGCCAGTGGGCCAGGCCTGGGGACACTTGGACTTGGCCAGATCCCCGGGTGCTGCTCGCTTCTTCCCGGCACAGGCCGCGCACCTTCGGAACCTCCTGCGCCGCGCGCGCCAGAGCCCGGCACGGACCAGCCACCTGATCCCAGAGTCACCGGGCCAAGAGGAGAAAGCCAGGCTCCAAGGGTCGTTTCTTGCCAAGCGACTGTGTGCCCGCGTCCGGACGGGAGCCGGTGAGGGCGGACGACGCGGTCTTTGGCATCGAGTGTCGAAAGATGCCAGTGGACGTGGCCCACCGGCTGCCGCTTTTTGACGGGCGACCCGGGGAGATGGAGCTGTCAAAGTCCCCGGACAGGCTCCCCGCTGCTTTGGCGGCCCGCGCGGTCTCGGTGCTGAGGGCGCGTGAAGCCTGCCGGGAATGCGAGGAATCGGTAGCCAGGGAAACGGTGAGGGCCGGCAGCCGTGGCAAAGGCTTCTGGGACTGGACGCAGCTCAGGCCACTGGCCCGCCCCGATTCCATTTGGCCCGCCTCCAGGCCTTTGGAGGCCACACCCTCCAGTCGCCCAGGGCTTTGGTCAGCTCTCTGACATTTCTATTCGCAAGGATCCGCATCCGCTTTCCCAAGGGACAATGGGAAGGCTTTTGTGTCCTCCGGTCCTTTCCACAAGACCTGGAGAGCATTAGGAAGACGAGAGCACAACGCATCCAAAGACATCCCAACCAAACCAAACCAATGTGCCGCCACCCAAACCAAAGCACAACGATCCATAGCAAAGCAAACCCAAAGGATGAGAAGCATCGCGAAAGCACCAGGAATGACCATTCTTCTCTACATTGGCAACAGACGTGAGAAAGCTCAATGAGCCGACTGAGGCAGAGCTGAACCTGAACATTGAAACCCAAAAGCCAAAGTCCGAAACCCAGTCAATGGAGCACGCCCACAGAGGGGTACAAAGACCCCTCCAATGCTGAGAGACAACAAGAAGTGGTCGAAGCTTCCTGAAAAGCAAAGAAATGCACCCTGCTATGGTCATGGCCCATCGTTTTCCAGTTGTCCAGGGGGGCAAGAAAGTGCTCAATGATGCCCGCTAGTGTGCAAGGTTGCATACCGGAAGGGCAGTGTCACCTCGTGCATTGGTTCGAAAACATGAAGTGGCTTCACTTGCTCAAGTCTAAGCTGACAATAGGTATTCTGTGGAAAACTCGCGGCGCTCCCGTGCAGAACCCCGAAGGGCATGTGCACGGTGGAAACATTCCTCTAATTGAGCCAAGGTACACACTCTATGACACATGCATGAATGTATCCCATGGTGTTAGAGAAGCTGTTCATTGCCACGGTTGTCTTTTTCTTGGCCAAGGGAAAAAGATCCATGGATAAAGAAGCAAAGGAAAGGAAAAGGAAATCAAAAAGAAGTGCCAAAGCCTGAAGGCAGGCACGTCTGAACACCGGGAAATGACATACATCCTCTTGTGTGTGTGTGTGTGTGTGTTGTGCGCGTGAGTGTGTGTGTGTGTGCGTGTGTGTGTGTTTTCTTCTTCCTCGTACGTATGTATGTATGTATGTATGTATGTATTTTTGTTTATTTGTCTATGGAATTCCATGTTTGTATAGCAAATGTGCGTGGTGATATGTGCCGGAAGGAAGGATGAGGTAGCAAAAACCAGTTGAAAGTTTGCACTCCTTTAGCAGATAGAGTGATTTCAGTCAACACACCAGAAGCCCATTGTAAGACTTATGCTCAGGATCAAAGACCTCTGAGTCTCTGAGAAAGGGAGCTGACGCGTCGTGAGTACTGTCTCTGTAGCTTGGTGGGCATTTCCGTTTTCTATCATCGACACCGATTGATTTTTTGTCAAACACAGTATCTCTCAACATAACCAATAAATACATAAATACATGAATACATACATACATAAATACATACATAACATACATAAATAATAAATAAATAAATAATAAATAAATAAATAAATAAATAAATAAAAAGAAAGAAAGAAAGAAAGAAAAGAGAAGTAAAAGTAAAAAAAAGAGCCTGGATGCTAAATCTTGTTCGATGGTCGAAGCATGTGTTTGTGCTAGCACTGGAGGGTAGCAGAAGCACAGCGAACGCAAGTACTGTTTGGTCTGAAGGTGAACAGTGTTGTGGAGAGCTCAGTTCCCTTGACATGTTGCATACAGAACCCATTCACTGCAGGACTTGCCATATAGGGGAAAACACAAGTCCCCTGGAGACACGTGCTCCAGATCCAAGCAGCTCGAAAATTTGGCATTCTCTTCATGCTTTGGGTTATGTGATGGAGAGAGGAATTCACACATTTTGACATTACTATGCGCCCTGTACAGTTGTTTTCGAACCTTCCTTTTCCCTCTAATGTCTATGGAGTATTTCTCTGGGTTGTGGGTTTTTGTCAAGCTTTTGGTGGACGCTAGTCCTGTCGAGATGGTCATCGCGGCTTCCATTTGGCAGACGCATTGGAGCGAGTCTAGCTGATGGCGCCTGGCTTTCCAAGATCCAAAGTGTCCCGTGCCGTCCAAGTGAGACAGTCAAGCAGCCGGTCATCCCTCAGATGTGATGCAGGTGAGTGTTTGGCCGTCGTCCCTCTCTCAGTGGCCAGGGCAGTAATGGAGACCGGCCGCTTTCAAGGTCCCTCTGTGGCATTCATCCTTCTCCTTGATCCCTACGTACTGATCATCTCAAGTTGCTTTTCACTGTTCTGATCTCTGATCTCAGTGTTGACTTCAGAATGGTCTCCCATGGACACTAGAGTCCTGCCCGGCCTTTGACATTCTACCCATAACGGTTCTTGACCGGGGCAAAGACTTTCTTCGTGTTTGTATTGATTTCCAGAGAGACACACGTGATGGAACAGACCTAGTTCATTGGACATGCTCTTCGGCTTTCCACATAGAAATTGTGAACACACGTGCTATTCATCAGCATTTCAGCTGCTTTCTAACCACCAAGAATCACAGCTCTTTGGTGGGGGGCGGGAAACCCTTACATGAGATAGGGCTTTCACAACCATTGCTATTTCTTGTCTCCTGCATTGGTTCTAAAGGCCCCGCACATACCTGACAGCTGCTTCTTGTCCTCTCTCACTCTCCGCCCCTCCCGGACCCTGCCTTACCCTGCATCTCCCTCCTCTCCTCCTCCCTCTCTCTCTTCTTCTTCTTCTTCTTCTTCTTCTTCTTCTTCTTCTTCTTCTTCTTCTTCTTCTTCTTCTTCTTCTTCTTCTTCTTCTTCTTCTTCTTCTTCTTCTTCTTCTTCTTCTTCTTCTTCTTCTTCTTCTTCTTCTTCTTCTTCTTCTTCTTCTTCTTCTTCTTCTTCTTCTTCTTCTTCTTCTCCTCTCCTCCTCCTCCTCTCTTCCTCCTTCTTCTTCTTCTCCTCCCCTCCTCCTCCTCCTCCTCCTCCCCCCCTCCTCTTTGTCCTCCTCTTCATCGTGTCCACCTCCTTTTCCTCCTGCTTCAAGAAACTAATGAACCTCAGTACTGGAGAGTTCCGAGGAAAGTAATGAGCACATTTCTATCATGCATTGGCACTGGGAATATTTGGCCAGCTTCTGGAGCGGTGCTGTGAGACTGCATGGTGTGAGTAGGTGTGAGCATGGAGAACAGGAGGCCTTGAAGCCGGGATTTTAGTCGTGTGGAAGGAGCTTCCTTCACCTGCCATCTGTCCCCGTGCCCATGTCCCCGTGTGAGGGGACCTCTTAGCTAGACCCTCGGCCAAGAAGGACTCCGCTTGGCGTCCGAGAGAGATGGAGTCCAATTGTGCCCCTGCTGCTTACGAGTTCTGATCCCTGTGGCCCAATGGGACCTGTGACCGTGCCTGGGGCCCTTTCTCAAATTTGGATGTGCGGCGGGGATGTGGCGGAGTGAGAGGAGACGTGTGTCCTGCCGGCAGCTTGCGGACCTAGGAAGGACGCGGTCCACGCCCCTGCTTTCTTGGCGGGGATGGAAATGCTGCGCCAGATGCTGGTCGCCTTCGGCCTGGCCTAGGTTGCGGTCCGGACGCGGGGGAGCGGGCAGCCGGGCTCGGAGGAGCCGAGAAGCCCGAGGCGGGTTGAGCGGGGCTCGGGAAAGGGGCGTCTGTGGCCAGCAGCGCCGCAACTGATGGCGTGTGGGGACCACAGCCAGCAAGGGAGTGGCACATACACGTGCCAGAGGCAGGGCAGCGAGCAAGCTTGGGGTAGCGCGCCCTGCCAGTTCGCTCTCGCGTGCTGTGGGCGAGAGGTGGGTGCGGCGCCGAGCACGGCGAGCGCCATCCGCCTTGGCCATGGACCTCGTGTGTGTGTGTGCACGCATTGAGCCAAGTGGCGTGCAGCTGTTGCCTCCGCATCGCCATGGAGACCAGCTACGCAGGACCCTTTCTTCGGTCATCGCTGACGTGAAGCAGCGCGTCGGGATGCAGGTGTGGGGCCCAGCGGCCAGTGGGCCAGGCCTGGGGACACTTGGACTTGGCCAGATCCCCGGGTGCTGCTCGCTTCTTCCCGGCACAGGCCGCGCACCTTCGGAACCTCCTGCGCCGCGCGCGCCAGAGCCCGGCACGGACCAGCCACCTGATCCCAGAGTCACCGGGGCCAAGAGGAGAAAGCCAGGCTCCAAGGGTCGTTTCTTGCCAAGCGACTGTGTGCCCGCGCGTCCGGACGGGAGCCGGTGAGGGGGCGGACGACGCGGTCTTTGGCATCGAGTGTCGAAAGATGCCAGTGGACGTGGCCCACCGGCTGCCGCTTTTTGACGGGCGACCCGGGGAGATGGAGCTGTCAAAGTCCCCGGACAGGCTCCCCGCTGCTTTGGCGGCCCGCGCGGTCTCGGTGCTGAGGGCGCGTGAAGCCTGCCGGGAATGCGAGGAATCGGTAGCCAGGGAAACGGTGAGGGCCGGCAGCCGTGGCAAAGGCTTCTGGGACTGGACGCAGCTCAGGCCACTGGCCCGCCCCGATTCCATTTGGCCCGCCTCCAGGCCTTTGGAGGCCACACCCTCCAGTCGCCCAGGGCTTTGGTCAGCTCTCTGACATTTCTATTCGCAAGGGATCCGCATCCGCTTTCCCAAGGGACAATGGGAAGGCTTTTGTGTCCTCCGGTCCTTTCCACAAGACCTGGAGAGCATTAGGAAGACGAGAGCACAACGCATCCAAAGACATCCCAACCAAACCAAACCAATGTGCCGCCACCCAAACCAAAGCACAACGATCCATAGCAAAGCAAACCCAAAGGATGAGAAGCATCGCGAAAGCACCAGGAATGACCATTCTTCTCTACATTGGCAACAGACGTGAGAAAGCTCAATGAGCCGACTGAGGCAGAGCTGAACCTGAACATTGAAACCCAAAAGCCAAAGTCCGAAACCCAGTCAATGGAGCACGCCCACAGAGGGGTACAAAGACCCCTCCAATGCTGAGAGACAACAAGAAGTGGTCGAAGCTTCCTGAAAAGCAAAGAAATGCACCCTGCTATGGTCATGGCCCATCGTTTTCCAGTTGTCCAGGGGGGCAAGAAAGTGCTCAATGATGCCCGCTAGTGTGCAAGGTTGCATACCGGAAGGGCAGTGTCACCTCGTGCATTGGTTCGAAAACATGAAGTGGCTTCACTTGCTCAAGTCTAAGCTGACAATAGGTATTCTGTGGAAAACTCGCGGCGCTCCCGTGCAGAACCCCGAAGGGCATGTGCACGGTGGAAACATTCCTCTAATTGAGCCAAGGTACACACTCTATGACACATGCATGAATGTATCCCATGGTGTTAGAGAAGCTGTTCATTGCCACGGTTGTCTTTTTCTTGGCCAAGGGAAAAAGATCCATGGATAAAGAAGCAAAGGAAAGGAAAAGGAAATCCAAAAAGAAGTGCCAAAGCCTGAAGGCAGGCACGTCCTGAACACCGGGAAATGACATACATCCTCTGTGTGTGTGTGTGTGTGTGTGTGCGCGTGAGTGTGTGTGTGTGTGCGTGTGTTGTGTGTGTTTCTTCTTCCTCGTACGTATGTATGTATGTATGTATGTATGTATTTTGTTTATTTGTCTATGGAATTCCATGTTTGTATAGCAAATGTGCGTGGTGATATGTGCCGGAAGGAAGGATGAGGTAGCAAAAACCAGTTGAAAGTTTGCACTCCTTTAGCAGATAGAGTGATTTCAGTCAACACACCCAGAAGCCCATTGTAGACTTATGCTCAGGATCAAAGACCTCTGAGTCTCTGAGAAAGGGAGCTGACGCGTCGTGAGTACTGTCTCTGTAGCTTGGTGGGCATTTCCGTTTTCTATCATCGACACCGATTGATTTTTTGTCAAACACAGTATCTCTCAACATAACCAATAAATACATAAATACATGAATACATACATACATAAATACATACATAATACAAATAAATAAATAAATAAATAAATAAATAAATAAATAAATAAATAAATAAAAAGAAAGAAAGAAAGAAAGAAAAGAGAAGTAAAAGTAAAAAAAAGAGCCTGGATGCTAAATCTTGTTCGATGGTCGAAGCATGTGTTTGTGCTAGCACTGGAGGGTAGCAGAAGCACAGCGAACGCAAGTACTGTTTGGTCTGAAGGTGAACAGTGTTGTGGAGAGCTCAGTTCCCTTGACATGTTGCATACAGAACCCATTCACTGCAGGACTTGCCATATAGGGGAAAACACAAGTCCCCTGGAGACACGTGCTCCAGATCCAAGCAGCTCGAAAATTTGGCATTCTCTTCATGCTTTGGGTTATGTGATGGAGAGAGGAATTCACACATTTTGACATTACTATGCGCCCTGTACAGTTGTTTTCGAACCTTCCTTTTCCCTCTAATGTCTATGGAGTATTTCTCTGGGTTGTGGGTTTTTGTCAAGCTTTTGGTGGACGCTAGTCCTGTCGAGATGGTCATCGCGGCTTCCATTTGGCAGACGCATTGGAGCGAGTCTAGCTGATGGCGCCTGGCTTTCCAAGATCCAAAGTGTCCCGTGCCGTCCAAGTGAGACAGTCAAGCAGCCGGTCATCCCTCAGATGTGATGCAGGTGAGTGTTTGGCCGTCGTCCCTCTCTCAGTGGCCAGGGCAGTAATGGAGACCGGCCGCTTTCAAGGTCCCTCTGTGGCATTCATCCTTCTCCTTGATCCCTACGTACTGATCATCTCAAGTTGCTTTTCACTGTTCTGATCTCTGATCTCAGTGTTGACTTCAGAATGGTCTCCCATGGACACTAGAGTCCTGCCCGGCCTTTGACATTCTACCCATAACGGTTCTTGACCGGGGCAAAGACTTTCTTCGTGTTTGTATTGATTTCCAGAGAGACACACGTGATGGAACAGACCTAGTTCATTGGACATGCTCTTCGGCTTTCCACATAGAAATTGTGAACACACGTGCTATTCATCAGCATTTCAGCTGCTTTCTAACCACCAAGAATCACAGCTCTTTGGTGGGGGGCGGGAAACCCTTACATGAGATAGGGCTTTCACAACCATTGCTATTTCTTGTCTCCTGCATTGGTTCTAAAGGCCCCGCACATACCTGACAGCTGCTTCTTGTCCTCTCTCACGTCTACCGCCGCCTCCCCCGGACCCTGCCTTACCCTGCATCTCCTCCTCCTCCTCCTGCCCTGCTCTTTTCTTCTTCTTCTTCTTCTTCTTCTTCTTCTTCTTCTTCTTTTCTTCTTCTTCTTCTTCTTCTTCTCTTCTTCTCTTCTTCTTCTTCTTCTTCTTCTTCTTCTTCTTCTTCTCTTCTTCTTCTTCTTCTTCTTCTTCTTCTTCTCTCTCTTCCTCTCCCCTCTCCTCCTTCTTCTTCTTCTCCTCCACCTCCTCCTCCTCCTCCTCCTCCCCCCCTCCTCTTTGTCCTCCTCTTCATCGTGTCCACCTCCTTTTCCTCCTGCTTCAAGAAACTAATGAACCTCAGTACTGGAGAGTTCCGAGGAAAGGTAATGAGCACATTTCTATCATGCATTGGCACTGGGAATATTTGGCCAGCTTCTGGAGCGGTGCTGTGAGACTGCATGGTGTGAGTAGGTGTGAGCATGGAGAACAGGAGGCCTTGAAGCCGGGATTTTAGTCGTGTGGAAGGAGCTTCCTTCACCTGCCATCTGTCCCCGTGCCCATGTCCCCGTGTGAGGGGACCTCTTAGCTAGACCCTCGGCCAAGAAGGACTCCGCTTGGCGTCCGAGAGAGATGGAGTCCAATTGTGCCCCTGCTGCTTACGAGTTCTGATCCCTGTGGCCCAATGGGACCTGTGACCGTGCCTGGGGCCCTTTCTCAAATTTGGATGTGCGGCGGGGATGTGGCGGAGTGAGAGGAGACGTGTGTCCTGCCGGCAGCTTGCGGACCTAGGAAGGACGCGGTCCACGCCCCTGCTTTCTTGGCGGGGATGGAAATGCTGCGCCAGATGCTGGTCGCCTTCGGCCTGGCCTAGGTTGCGGTCCGGACGCGGGGGAGCGGGCAGCCGGGCTCGGAGGAGCCGAGAAGCCCGAGGCGGGTTGAGCGGGGCTCGGGAAAGGGGCGTCTGTGGCCAGCAGCGCCGCAACTGATGGCGTGTGGGGACCACAGCCAGCAAGGGAGGTGGCACATACACGTGCCAGAGGCAGGGCAGCGAGCAAGCTTGGGGTAGCGCGCCTGCCAGTTCGCTCTCGCGTGCTGTGGGCGAGAGGTGGGTGCGGCGCCGAGCACGGCGAGCGCCATCCGCCTTGGCCATGGACCTCGTGTGTGTGTGTGCACGCATTGAGCCAAGTGGCGTGCAGCTGTTGCCTCCGCATCGCCATGGAGACCAGCTACGCAGGACCCTTTCTTCGGTCATCGCTGACGTGAAGCAGCGCGTCGGGATGCAGGTGTGGGGCCCAGCGGCCAGTGGGCCAGGCCTGGGGACACTTGGACTTGGCCAGATCCCCGGGTGCTGCTCGCTTCTTCCCGGCACAGGCCGCGCACCTTCGGAACCTCCTGCGCCGCGCGCGCCAGAGCCCGGCACGGACCAGCCACCTGATCCCAGAGTCACCGGGGCCAAGAGGAGAAAGCCAGGCTCCAAGGGTCGTTTCTTGCCAAGCGACTGTGTGCCCGCGTCCGGACGGGAGCCGGTGAGGGGCGGACGACGCGGTCTTTGGCATCGAGTGTCGAAAGATGCCAGTGGACGTGGCCCACCGGCTGCCGCTTTTTGACGGGCGACCCGGGGAGATGGAGCTGTCAAAGTCCCCGGACAGGCTCCCCGCTGCTTTGGCGGCCCGCGCGGTCTCGGTGCTGAGGGCGCGTGAAGCCTGCCGGGAATGCGAGGAATCGGTAGCCAGGGAAACGGTGAGGGCCGGCAGCCGTGGCAAAGGCTTCTGGGACTGGACGCAGCTCAGGCCACTGGCCCGCCCCGATTCCATTTGGCCCGCCTCCAGGCCTTTGGAGGCCACACCCTCCAGTCGCCCAGGGCTTTGGTCAGCTCTCTGACATTTCTATTCGCAAGGGATCCGCATCCGCTTTCCCAAGGGACAATGGGAAGGCTTTTGTGTCCTCCGGTCCTTTCCACAAGACCTGGAGAGCATTAGGAAGACGAGAGCACAACGCATCCAAAGACATCCCAACCAAACCAAACCAATGTGCCGCCACCCAAACCAAAGCACAACGATCCATAGCAAAGCAAACCCAAAGGATGAGAAGCATCGCGAAAGCACCAGGAATGACCATTCTTCTCTACATTGGCAACAGACGTGAGAAAGCTCAATGAGCCGACTGAGGCAGAGCTGAACCTGAACATTGAAACCCAAAAGCCAAAGTCCGAAACCCAGTCAATGGAGCACGCCCACAGAGGGGTACAAAGACCCCTCCAATGCTGAGAGACAACAAGAAGTGGTCGAAGCTTCCTGAAAAGCAAAGAAATGCACCCTGCTATGGTCATGGCCCATCGTTTTCCAGTTGTCCAGGGGGGCAAGAAAGTGCTCAATGATGCCCGCTAGTGTGCAAGGTTGCATACCGGAAGGGCAGTGTCACCTCGTGCATTGGTTCGAAAACATGAAGTGGCTTCACTTGCTCAAGTCTAAGCTGACAATAGGTATTCTGTGGAAAACTCGCGGCGCTCCCGTGCAGAACCCCGAAGGGCATGTGCACGGTGGAAACATTCCTCTAATTGAGCCAAGGTACACACTCTATGACACATGCATGAATGTATCCCATGGTGTTAGAGAAGCTGTTCATTGCCACGGTTGTCTTTTTCTTGGCCAAGGGAAAAAGATCCATGGATAAAGAAGCAAAGGAAAGGAAAAGGAAATCCAAAAAGAAGTGCCAAAGCCTGAAGGCAGGCACGTCCTGAACACCGGGAAATGACATACATCCTCTTGTGTGTGTGTGTGTGTGTGTGCGCGTGAGTGTGTGTGTGTGCGTGTGTGTGTGTGTTTCTTCTTCCTCGTACGTATGTATGTATGTATGTATGTATGTATGTATTTTGTTTATTTGTCTATGGAATTCCATGTTTGTATAGCAAATGTGCGTGGTGATATGTGCCGGAAGGAAGGATGAGGTAGCAAAAACCAGTTGAAAGTTGCACTCCTTTAGCAGATAGAGTGATTTCAGTCAACACACCCAGAAGCCCATTGTAAGACTTATGCTCAGGATCAAAGACCTCTGAGTCTCTGAGAAAGGGAGCTGACGCGTCGTGAGTACTGTCTCTGTAGCTTGGTGGGCATTTCCGTTTTCTATCATCGACACCGATTGATTTTTTGTCAAACACAGTATCTCTCAACATAACCAATAAATACATAAATACATGAATACATACATACATAAATACATACATAAATAACATACATACATACATAATAATAATAAATAAATAAATAAATAAATAAATAAATAAATAAAAAGAAAGAAAGAAAGAAAGAAAAGAGAAGTAAAAGTAAAAAAAAGAGCCTGGATGCTAAATCTTGTTCGATGGTCGAAGCATGTGTTTGTGCTAGCACTGGAGGGTAGCAGAAGCACAGCGAACGCAAGTACTGTTTGGTCTGAAGGTGAACAGTGTTGTGGAGAGCTCAGTTCCCTTGACATGTTGCATACAGAACCCATTCACTGCAGGACTTGCCATATAGGGGAAAACACAAGTCCCCTGGAGACACGTGCTCCAGATCCAAGCAGCTCGAAAATTTGGCATTCTCTTCATGCTTTGGGTTATGTGATGGAGAGAGGAATTCACACATTTTGACATTACTATGCGCCCTGTACAGTTGTTTTCGAACCTTCCTTTTCCCTCTAATGTCTATGGAGTATTTCTCTGGGTTGTGGGTTTTTGTCAAGCTTTTGGTGGACGCTAGTCCTGTCGAGATGGTCATCGCGGCTTCCATTTGGCAGACGCATTGGAGCGAGTCTAGCTGATGGCGCCTGGCTTTCCAAGATCCAAAGTGTCCCGTGCCGTCCAAGTGAGACAGTCAAGCAGCCGGTCATCCCTCAGATGTGATGCAGGTGAGTGTTTGGCCGTCGTCCCTCTCTCAGTGGCCAGGGCAGTAATGGAGACCGGCCGCTTTCAAGGTCCCTCTGTGGCATTCATCCTTCTCCTTGATCCCTACGTACTGATCATCTCAAGTTGCTTTTCACTGTTCTGATCTCTGATCTCAGTGTTGACTTCAGAATGGTCTCCCATGGACACTAGAGTCCTGCCCGGCCTTTGACATTCTACCCATAACCGGTCTTGACCGGGGCAAAGACTTTCTTCGTGTTTGTATTGATTTCCAGAGAGACACACGTGATGGAACAGACCTAGTTCATTGGACATGCTCTTCGGCTTTCCACATAGAAATTGTGAACACACGTGCTATTCATCAGCATTTCAGCTGCTTTCTAACCACCAAGAATCACAGCTCTTTGGTGGGGGCGGGAAACCCTTACATGAGATAGGGCTTTCACAACCATTGCTATTTCTTGTCTCCTGCATTGGTTCTAAAGGCCCCGCACATACCTGACAGCTGCTTCTTGTCCTCTCTCACGTCTACCGCCGCCTCCCCCGGACCCTGCCTTACCCTGCATCTCCTCCTCCTCCTCCTGCCCTGCTCTTTCTTCTTCTTCTTCTTCTTCTTCTTCTTCTTCTTCTTCTTCTTCTTCTCTTCTTCTTCTTCTTCTTCTTCTTCTTCTTCTTCTTCTTCTTCTTCTTCTTCTTCTTCTTCTTCTTTCTTCTTCTTCTTCTTCTTCTTCTTCTTCTCTCTCTCCTCCTCCCCTCTCCTCCTTCTTCTTCTTCTCCTCCCTCCTCCTCCTCCTCCTCCTCCCCCCTCCTCTTTGTCCTCCTCTTCATCGTTCCACCTCCTTTTCCTCCTGCTTCAAGAAACTAATGAACCTCAGTACTGGAGAGTTCCGAGGAAAGGTAATGAGCACATTTCTATCATGCATTGGCACTGGGAATATTTGGCCAGCTTCTGGAGCGGTGCTGTGAGACTGCATGGTGTGAGTAGGTGTGAGCATGGAGAACAGGAGGCCTTGAAGCCGGGATTTTAGTCGTGTGGAAGGAGCTTCCTTCACCTGCCATCTGTCCCCGTGCCCATGTCCCCGTGTGAGGGGACCTCTTAGCTAGACCCTCGGCCAAGAAGGACTCCGCTTGGCGTCCGAGAGAGATGGAGTCCAATTGTGCCCCTGCTGCTTACGAGTTCTGATCCCTGTGGCCCAATGGGACCTGTGACCGTGCCTGGGGCCCTTTCTCAAATTTGGATGTGCGGCGGGGATGTGGCGGAGTGAGAGGAGACGTGTGTCCTGCCGGCAGCTTGCGGACCTAGGGGACGCGGTCCACGCCCCTGCTTTCTTGGCGGGGATGGAAATGCTGCGCCAGATGCTGGTCGCCTTCGGCCTGGCCTAGGTTGCGGTCCGGACGCGGGGGAGCGGGCAGCCGGGCTCGGAGGAGCCGAGAAGCCCGAGGCGGGTTGAGCGGGCTCGGGAAAGGGGCGTCTGTGGCCAGCAGCGCCGCAACTGATGGCGTGTGGGGACCACAGCCAGCAAGGGAGGCACATACACGTGCCAGAGGCAGGGCAGCGAGCAAGCTTGGGGTAGCGCGCCCTGCCAGTTCGCTCTCGCGTGCTGTGGGCGAGAGGTGGGTGCGGCGCCGAGCACGGCGAGCGCCATCCGCCTTGGCCATGGACCTCGTGTGTGTGTGTGTGCACGCATTGAGCCAAGTGGCGTGCAGCTGTTGCCTCCGCATCGCCATGGAGACCAGCTACGCAGGACCCTTTCTTCGGTCATCGCTGACGTGAAGCAGCGCGTCGGGATGCAGGTGTGGGGCCCAGCGGCCAGTGGGCCAGGCCTGGGGACACTTGGACTTGGCCAGATCCCCGGGTGCTGCTCGCTTCTTCCCGGCACAGGCCGCGCACCTTCGGAACCTCCTGCGCCGCGCGCGCCAGAGCCCGGCACGGACAGCCACCTGATCCCAGAGTCACCGGGGCCAAGAGGAGAAAGCCAGGCTCCAAGGGTCGTTTCTTGCCAAGCGACTGTGTGCCCGCGTCCGGACGGGAGCCGGTGAGGGGGCGGACGACGCGGTCTTTGGCATCGAGTGTCGAAAGATGCCAGTGGACGTGGCCCACCGGCTGCCGCTTTTTGACGGGCGACCCGGGGAGATGGAGCTGTCAAAGTCCCCGGACAGGCTCCCCGCTGCTTTGGCGGCCCGCGCGGTCTCGGTGCTGAGGGCGCGTGAAGCCTGCCGGGAATGCGAGGAATCGGTAGCCAGGGAAACGGTGAGGGCCGGCAGCCGTGGCAAAGGCTTCTGGGACTGGACGCAGCTCAGGCCACTGGCCCGCCCCGATTCCATTTGGCCCGCCTCCAGGCCTTTGGAGGCCACACCCTCCAGTCGCCCAGGGCTTTGGTCAGCTCTCTGACATTTCTATTCGCAAGGGATCCGCATCCGCTTTCCCAAGGGACAATGGGAAGGCTTTTGTGTCCTCCGGTCCTTTCCACAAGACCTGGAGAGCATTAGGAAGACGAGAGCACAACGCATCCAAAGACATCCCAACCAAACCAAACCAATGTGCCGCCACCCAAACCAAAGCACAACGATCCATAGCAAAGCAAACCCAAAGGATGAGAAGCATCGCGAAAGCACCAGGAATGACCATTCTTCTCTACATTGGCAACAGACGTGAGAAAGCTCAATGAGCCGACTGAGGCAGAGCTGAACCTGAACATTGAAACCCAAAAGCCAAAGTCCGAAACCCAGTCAATGGAGCACGCCCACAGAGGGTACAAAGACCCCTCCAATGCTGAGAGACAACAAGAAGTGGTCGAAGCTTCCTGAAAAGCAAAGAAATGCACCCTGCTATGGTCATGGCCCATCGTTTTCCAGTTGTCCAGGGGGCAAGAAAGTGCTCAATGATGCCCGCTAGTGTGCAAGGTTGCATACCGGAAGGGCAGTGTCACCTCGTGCATTGGTTCGAAAACATGAAGTGGCTTCACTTGCTCAAGTCTAAGCTGACAATAGGTATTCTGTGGAAAACTCGCGGCGCTCCCGTGCAGAACCCCGAAGGGCATGTGCACGGTGGAAACATTCCTCTAATTGAGCCAAGGTACACACTCTATGACACATGCATGAATGTATCCCATGGTGTTAGAGAAGCTGTTCATTGCCACGGTTGTCTTTTTCTTGGCCAAGGGAAAAAGATCCATGGATAAAGAAGCAAAGGAAAGGAAAAGGAAATCCAAAAAGAAGTGCCAAAGCCTGAAGGCAGGCACG
>PUFA01002722.1:0-23792 GCA_003508835.1 Eonycteris spelaea
CCTGGAGGTCCTTGAATCCTCCCTCTTTTTGACATGAACCTAGGCCCCTCGGACAAAAGCCTCACTGCCCAGAATTCGTGGGGGAGCTTGTGGACATCACAGCAGGCCACTAAACCCAGGGATGACAAGAGTTGACCAGAGGTCCTCAGATGGAATCTATGAGTTCCCTCACCCCTCTGGTCTCAACTTGACCCCAGTATGATTATTCTTTGTCCTCTGCCCACCTACCTTTTGTTCCCCTCATCCTAAGAGCCTGAGCTCTCTTTATCCACTGAAGGCACTTTCAGTGAACACCACTTGTTATCACCATATCCTGGGGCTCAGAGGGCTGAAAGCAGGGACGTCTGGATTTTGTTGTGTGTCCTCTATCCAGGGTGGCTGAGCCCCTCAGATTGCGCCTCAGCATCCTGAACCCATGCACCAAGATCTTGGGCCGTTTCTCTGCCGACCAGGGTCCGCACGCCCTTCCTCCCAGGCCCTCAGGAACTGAGTCTTCCGATGAGGAAGTGGGTGAGGGGCTCCGCCTCGCGACCCTGCCGGGACGCACAGTGCTGACTGCGGGGCCAACCAGGGTTCTGTGGGCGCCCTCATTCCTCCCCTCAGGGTCATACCTTGACTCTCTGCCGGGCTGGGCTCCTTCCCTCTACCACCTGAAGCCGTCCTCACACACGCGGCCCTCACTCTCTCAGACTTCGAGATGGAAGTCAGTGGACGTCACGTCCGGACTGCACTTCCTGAGTCCCCCGGGCCACAGGAGGGGCGGAGATTCGTTCCTGCACGGGTTTGGGGGTCCTCAAAGTTCTCCTTCTGATCCCCTTGCTCAGCAGGACCTGGACCCCTGCCCTCTTCCACTGCAGGCTGTGTCCCCTCATACCAAGGCTGTGACCCCCAGTGCCCTGAGGAGGTGGGGACGGGGAGGGGGTCTCAAACCTTACAGCCGTGCCCGGTTGTGACAACTCACAGTGGCGCCCGGGATGGATTCTGCAAAGCCCTCTGATCTGGGGCGGGCGGGCCCCTCAGTCCTCACTGCCAGGGTGCTCACATCCCTGGTGGAGAATGCTGCAGTCCAGGACAGACGCTAGAGGGCAGCTGTTGCCCATGTCTGTAGTGTGGGTCAGAGAAGATACTCCAGTTCCTATCCTGTCTCTTCACCAGGCAGCCAAAGCGTGGAAATTTTTGTCCAAAAGATTAACTTTTTCTGGGAAGAGCCTGAGCAGTGGGAAATCGGGAGGTCCTACTCTTCTGAAGTTGTTTATTTTACATTTCATAGTCCAGAGCACTGAATGTCCTTTTCTAAACCCCTCCTTCAGTGTAAGCCATGCCACCCTGACGAAGCTCGATCCAGTCTGATCTCGAAGCTAAGCAGGATAAGCAGGGTCGGGCCTGGTTAATATTGGATGGGAGACCACCAGGAAGACCAGGTGCAGTAGGCATAAAAAATAAGGGATTGTAAGCTGACAAGGTCCTTGCAATCTGTGAGGTCAACCAGGGTTGCCTCGCCTAAAAAAAATAAATACATAGAAGAAATAAACTCTCCTTCGACCATCTGAAATTTATTAAACATCTCACCATATTTCAGACATGCATACATACCTTTCCTCTGCATGATTTATTCTGATACTTGACAGTCCATTTATTGGCTCAGTCTTTATCTTTCATTCAAGTAAGAAATTTAGAAAAGCCAGTCCTCACCCACGAAGGTGGTTTCAGCTCATTATTAGCACAAATTCCGGAGCCCTACTGGCTAACGTCCCAGCATTCCTGCTGTACTGCTATTACCGCAGAGCTGCTGGCATCTGTGGCATGAGATGATGCCTCCGATTTCCACAAGGAAGTAGGGGCAGAAATTAAACTTCTCCTCCTTCCATCTGTCATCTTGCTTCTACTCAGGCCATAGACCTCCCACCTTCGCACCACCCCACCCTGAAAACAAGTTCCAACTCACCACAGTCTTCAGTCTCCTCAGGGGTTTCTCTGTTTTGTTGTTTAGATCATATCGCTGATGTGTGTGCTTTTAAATTTCATTCTCTCTTCTATGTTTTTCCAGGATTGATTTTGGGAACAGAGACAAAAGCTCAAGATTGTCTGTATCTTGTCTTGGCCTCAATTTAAGAGACAAGCCTGTAAATCTGTTAAAAGAATTTGCCACATTCGTGACATGCTGGTCTCCCTTCAACGTATATGGCATACTTCTATTTATTTGAGAACTCTTTAACTCGAATGTATCAGTAAAATTGTACAATGGCCTGTATGAAG
The DNA here is from genome assembly GCA_003508835.1 of Eonycteris spelaea. NCBI lineage: Eukaryota > Metazoa > Chordata > Mammalia > Chiroptera > Pteropodidae > Eonycteris > Eonycteris spelaea. The sequence continues at coordinate 2,257 of PUFA01002722.1, forward strand.
ACTGTAAGTTTTCGTTATGGTTCTTCATAGGTACGTTTCAATTCTTCTTGCAAATCTGAACGGATGTATTTTCTATTACATGTTCTAAGTAGTTATGCTTTGCATGTCAGACTCTTGATTTTGCTCTTGTCATCTTCTATCCATTGTTTTTCTAAAATCTCTTTCATGTGACTGTCCTATGTGTCAATATCTCTGAGTTTGCCAGATTGACAAACTTATCATAACTGGCAAATATTTTTTCTTCTTTTCAATATACAGATTTTTTTATTTGGATATCCATAGGTTGGACTTATACTTCCGTGTCTCTTCAAAAGTAGAGTGATGGTATATATCTATGACTGTCCCTCAGGCGTGCTTCTAACATTTCACATTGCAATATATTTGCCATCAATTATAAAAAGGGAAATTTCATTCTAAATTTGCTATTATTTTTTAGTATAAATTTGTGTTGAGTTTTTTTCAAAAGCTCTTATTGGATTCATTGCTTTAAAAAATTCTCTCCCAATTTGTTTGTGCAGCAAATGATACACAGAAGTATTTGCTAATGTTAATTCTTATTTTCATTCATGAAACACAGCCTGAGCTCTCGTCTGAATTTTCGTGTTCCCCTTAAATTCATATGTGAAATTCTGATGGGATAATTGTCTTTTAAAGGGGCCAAAGAGATCCCTAGCTCCTTCAACCATGTGAATACCATGAGAAGCCTGCTAAGCAGAAAAAGACCCTTATCCAAGTTGTCACTCCGATCTCAGACTTGCAGCCCCCAAAGCAGTGAGAACTAAATTTCCTTTTCTTATAAGCCTACCACTCTATAGTATGTTCTTACAGCAGGCAAACAGACTAATACAGCTTGTTTGTCCATTTAAGTCACTGATATGTTTAATATGCTATACATTTATTTAGGATGCTTGCTTTGATGTGAGCATATTTGGCCTAGACTTCCATAAGGCGTTTGATCCTTGATTCTAATTTCATAAAATATAGCCCTCAAGCGAACATCATACTGAATGACAAAAAATTTTTCTCTAAGTCCGTGAAAAGGCCAGGAGGTCCAATCTGAAGTAAACTTTCTAGCCATCTAGAAATATGAGGTCTAAGGGAATGTAATGAAGCAGGAACAAAAAATAGAAAGTGTACAGTGAGGAAAGAAAAAAATAAACTGGTCTCAGTTAGCGGATGACATTCACGATGACTTAGAAATTTCTAAGTGACTTTAGCAAGGTTACTGGACACAAAGACAATATAGAAATATCACGAGAACATATATTTCTGAATACTATCATTGCTGTTAAAATTGAGGATTAGAAATATCAATGCCATTTGCAATTGAAGGAGAAAACATGAAATATACTTTTTAGCATAAGTCTAACAAAATTCTGTGATGTTGTATCTTGAACACTATGATCATTGATTAAAGTAATCAAAATAGAAAGAAATAGAGATATACCATTCTCATGGATCAGAAGACTCCACATTGTTAAGTATCCTCATACCATCCTATAGATTCATCCCAATCCCAATCAAAATCCCAGCAGGAAGAAAACAGTTTTGCAGTACCTCAAAAATTGAACCAGAAATACCATGATCCTCCAATTCCGTCCCAAAGACTTGAAAATTGATTTTAAAAAGCACGTCACATGCCTGTTATAGCAGCTCTATTCATAACAGCCAAGAGGTAAAAACCGCCTAAGGTCCATCTGAATGAATGAGTAAACAAATTGTGGCATATACATAAAGGGAATATTCTTGGTCATAAAGTCAATGAAGTCCAGTACATATTGTGATATGGATGAATCTCAAAACATTAGACTAAGTGAAAGAGCCAGACACAAAAGGTCATACTGTCTGATTCCGTTAATAAAAAATATTCAGAGAAAATAAGCCCCTGGGGCAGAATGTACATTTGTAGTTGCCAGGGGCTTGGGACAGAGAGGAATGAGAGAAACTGGTTAATGACTAACAACTTTCATTTGGGGTGAAGAAAATGTTTTGGACCGAGGTTGAGGTCCTGGTTGCACAACTAAATGCCACTGAATTGTTCACTTTAAAAGTGGTTAATTTTATGTTATGTGAATGTTGCCATATACATTTTTTAAAAGGATTTCTGCAGGAAATTTTTGCAGAAATTAAAACGATGACTGTAAAGGCAAATGAACAATGCCTTCAGATGAAGAGAAAGTAAGTAAAATTGCCAAAACAATTGAAAAAAAAAAAGCAGCTTTTGAGGTCTCACACAAACTCATTTCAAGACTTACTATACAGCAGAGGTTGGCAATCTTCCTGTGTGGTTTTCTGAGGTTTTATGGGTCATATAGTTTCTGCTCTGCTGTCGCCTTTGACTTTACATCTATAGTGCCAAGAAACCATAGATATGTAAGGAGAGGCAATGTCGTGTCCCAATAAAATTTGATTGATAAAAGTTGGTGGCAGACCGAGTGTGCATCATAGGCTCTGGTTGGCCCATCTCTGTGTTTAGCTGTTCCATCAGTACAGTGTAGTATTAGCAAAGGGCAGACACATAGACCAAATGAACATAACAGAAAGTTCAGAATAGACCCAGACAAATTTGCAATCAATTTGAATGCTGTTAGTATGATTGGAAATTTATATGCCAAATGTAAGCAAACAAATAAACAAACCCTCAACCCGTGCCTCCAAACTGCAGACGGACTTAACTGTGAGACCTAAAACTACAATACTTGTAGAAGAAAACATAGGAGAAAATTTGAGATCCTGGGTTATGCAACGAATTTCTGTAAACTTTGTAAAACGAATGCAAACAAAAATATTCTGGAATTAGATAGTGGTGATGGTTATAAACCCTTGTATCGATTTGGAAAACCACTTGGAATTGTAATTTTAAAGGTTCTATTTATATATGTGAATTATATCTCTAGAAGAATAAGTGCCCAAGACTCTAGCCATGTCTGACAAGCATGTCCTTCCTAATTCACCGGAGATTTTATCAGACAGAAAGGAAGGTCATTAAAAGCTTCTGAAACTTCACTCATGACATTGCACAGTCACAACACTCCAATAACCAACTATCCTAAAGCACGATGTCACGACCAAGTTTACACAAGCTATGCCTGCTCTTACAGCAGAGACACTTCCAACCACTGCCCAGAAGGCTCCCAGAACAACAGGGACGTAGAATCAGCTTCTGGGGTGGGCAGCAAACTTGGAAAACTCTCCCCTCATATAAGTCTTGCAGAATTGTACCAGCTCTGTGTGAGACCAGGTGGCGCCACAAAGCCTGTGTACATCACCACTTTGCAACACAAAAATCTTTTGCAAAACCAAACTTATCCTTCCACTGTGAGCTCTAAAGCTTCTACACGCATGCACACACGCACGCACGCACGCATGCACTCACAGATGCACAGGCTCACCCACACATGCCCGCATTAACACAGCTGTATTGCATGCTTTCGGTTGCACTGGACTGCATTATTGATTGCAGAGATTTAGACATAGTGGTCACTTGTTTGCTCAGCACATCTCCAAGTAGGTATGCTGTGAAATAAACGGAAACCACGATTTACAGGCATGGAAACAGGTTCTCTTTTGAGCTTTGACTAAACAGATATATATTTTTTCTTTTTTAAATTAAGTTTTTTGGGATAACATTGGTTAATACAATTATTAAATTCAGGCGTACATTATAATTTAACATTCGTATATTCTATGGTTTTATTACCCAAAGTCAGTTTGATATTTGTTCCCCTCTACCCACTTCACCTCCCCTCCCCCTATATTTGACTCCTTTATCACGTCTACCTCACCCTCCTCCCCACTCTCCCCTCTGGTAAGTCCTAGTCTATAGTCCATGTCTGTGATCTCTGTTTGTTTGTTCTGTTCATTTGTGGCTTTTAGGTTTATATCCCACTGTAAGGGATGTCATGTGATTTTCGACTTTTTCTGTTTGGCTTATTTCGCTTGGTGATTATCTCGAAGTCCATCCGTGTTGTCGCAAATGTAGTATTTCACCTCTTCTCATGGCTGAATAATATCCCGTTGTATATATGTACACACCTCTTCAACCCATCATCTATCGTGGAACACTTCGGTTGCCTCCATGTCCGGAACACTGTGAATAACCCTGCTATGAACATCGGTGTGCACATATCTTTTTGGATATGGGTCTTCAAGTATTTTGGGTAAATCCCTAGTAGAGGGATTGCCAGATCACATGGTAGATCAATTCTTAGTGTTTGAGGAAGCTCCATACTGCTTTCCATAGTGGCTGTACCAATTTGCAGTCCCACCAGCAGCGTGTGAGGGTTCCTTGTCCTCCGCATCCTCTCCAACATTTCTAACTTGTGTCCTGTTGATGATAGCTATTGTAACAGGTGTGAATGGTATCTCCTTGTGGCTTTGATTTGCATTTCCTAATAGCTAGCGATGTTGGGCATCTTTTCACATGTTTGTTGGCCATTTGTATGTCCTCAAGGGAGAAGTGTCTGTTCAGTTACTCTGGACTCTCAATTCTGTTCCATTGGTCCGTGTGTCTGTTTTGCACCAAACATGCCGTTTTGAACTGTCATTTTGTAGGATAATTTGAAGTCAGGCAGAGTGATGCCTCCAGCCTCGTTTTTTCTCAGGATGGCTTTGGCAATTCGGGGTCTTTCGTGCTTCCATACAAATCTGATGATTTTTTTGTTCTATTTCTTTAAAAAATGCCAAAGGGATTTTGATGGGGATTGCATTAAATCTGTATAATGCTTTAGGTAACAAGTATTTTAACTATGTTGATTCTTCCCATCAAGAACCCTGTATATCTTTCCAATTTCTTTGTGTCTTCTTCAATTTCTTTTAAGAGGGTCTTGTAGTTTTCATGATACAGGTCCTTCACATGTTTTCTTAATTTTTACTAGGTATTTTAGTCTTTTTGTTTCAATTGCTAAAGGAATTATTTTCCACTTCTTCTCTGACACTGTTATTAGAGTATAGGAATGCTATGGACTTTTGAAACGTTGATTTTGTATCCAGAAACTTGACCGTTATTTGCTTATTGTTTCCAGTAATGTTCTTGTGGAGCTTTAGGGTTTTCTATATAGAGATCATGACTATGCGAAACAGTGACAGTTTGACTTTTTTGTTTCTTGTTTGGATGCCTCTTATATCTTTCTCTTGTGTGGTCCACTCGCTAGACTCCAATGCTAATATGGAATAACAGTGGCAACTGTGGACAACCTTGCCTTGTACCTGATCTTAGAGGGAAGGTTTTTATCGTTCTTCCTTAAGTATAATGTTGGCTGAGGGTTTGTCATAGATGGCTTTATTATGTTAAGGTACTTTCCTTCTATACTGATTTTGTTAGGTGTTTTGATCATAAATGAATGCTGTATCTTGTCGAAGGCTTTTTCTGCATCTATTGATATGATCATATGATTTTTACTTTTTAATTTTTTATGTGGTGTATCACATTAATCGATTTGCATATCTTCAATCATCTTGTTCCTTTGGGATGAAGTCCATTGATCATGGTGTATAATCTTTTTGACTATATTGCTGTATTTGGTTTGCTAGTATCTTATTTAGATTTTTGCATCTGAGCTCACTGAGAGGTATTGGTGTGTAGTTTTTCTTTTTTGCGTTATCTTTACCTGGTTTTCTTATCAGAGTAATATTGGCCTCATAAAATGAGTTAGGAAGTATTGCCTCCTCTTCGATTTTTGGAGAGTTTGAGGGAATGGTATTAAATCTGTGAATATCGTGGAATTCACTGGTGAAGCCATCTGGTCCAGGACTTTTACTTTTGGTGGGTTTGTGATGATTGTTTCAATTTCCATACTGCTGATTGGTCTATTTAGATTTTCCAGTTCTTCTTGATTCAGTCTAGGAAGGTTGTCTTTTTTAAGTACTGGTCCATTTCTTCTAGGTTATTAAATTTGGTGTTATAAATTTTTTCATAGTATTCTTGTAGATCCTTGTATTTCTGTAAGTCAGTCATAATTTCCCTCTTTCATCCCTGATTTTGTTTTATCATGTCCTTTCTCTTTTTTAATTTAATGAGGCTAGCCCGGGGTTTGTTTCGTTTTATTAACCTTCTGAAGGAATCAGATATTCGTTCTATTTATTTTTTTCTGTCTTTGTCTATTTGTTCGTTTGTTTTCAATGTCATTTATTTCTGCTCTAATTTTATCATTTCTTTTCCTTTTTCTGACTTAGGCTTCATTTGTTCTTCCTTTTCTAGTTTTTTTTTAAGATGAAGTTTTAGGTTGTTTACTGGGAACTCATTCTTGTTTTGGAGATAGGCCTGTAATGATATGAACTTTCCTTTATCACCACTTTTGCTATGTCCCAAAAGTTTTGATATGCTTGTACTATCATTGTCATTTGTTCCTAGGTATCTCATGATCTTTCTTCTTATTTCTTCTCTGACCAGTTCTTCTTCAGTAGCATGTTGATTAATCTCCATGTATTTGTGGTTCTTCCTGATTTCTTTTTACAGTTAATCTCTAGTTTCAACGCATTATGATCAGAGAATTATGTCGGTATGATTTCAACCCCTTTTATTTGTTGAGGCTATCTGTGTGTCCCGGTATGTGGTTGATTCTTGAGAATGTTCCATGTGCACTAGAGAAGAATGTATAAGCAGCCGTTTATTTGGGATGGAAGGCTCTGTATATGTCAATTATGTCCAGTTGGTCTAAACATATCATTTAAGGATGTGATTTCCTTATTGATTTTCTATTTGGAGAGTCTGTCCTATATCCAACAGTGGGGTATTTAGGTCCCTACACAATAGTGTTTTGGCTGTTTCTCCCTTTAGTTCTGTTAGTAAATTGCTTTACCTATTTTGGGAGTTCCCTGATTGGGAGCATAGATATTAATAATTGTTATGTATTCTTGTTGCATGATTCCCTTTGTCATTATGAAGTGTCCCGCAGGATTTTTTCTGTAATGTTTTTTTATTTTGAAGTCTAATTTTATCTGATATTAGCATCACTACTCCCGCTTTTCTTCTGAATGTCAATGCTTGAAATAATATTTTGTGCCCTCTCCCTTTGAGTCTATATATTTCTTTGGACTGAGATTGTGTCTCCGGAGGCAGCATATGGTTTGGGTTTTGGTTTTCAATCCATTCTGCAACTCTGTGCTTTTTATTGGTGAGTTCAGTCCAGTTACATTTAGGGTGATTATAGAAATACAAAGTCTTCTTATAGCCATTTGATCCTTTGCATTCTTGTAGCTCAGTGTTTCCATTGCTTCCTTGTCCTTGTGTTTGTTTTGCTTTTGTTTGGTTGGCTTTTGTGGGTCCTGCCTCTGGTTCTTGTTTATGTTATATATTTCAGTTCTGAATCTTCTGTATGTGGTTATTATTATGAATATGTAAAGGATAGTTATACACCACATATCTACACATATATAAAGATAGTGATATATATCTACATATATATAGATATGGATATTTACACATTCATTCCATTTTATTCTGTGCGTGCCTTATCTCCATTCCCTTTTGTGAATCTGGATCTTTGAATCCTCATTTTCAGTCATTGTTAACTCAATTTTTCTTTATGTATGTTGAATGTTTTTGTAATCTTTCTATAGTAATTCTCTTCTATTAATTGAACCTTCTAATGCCCCTGTTCTTAGCAAGGGTTGGACTCCTCTGCTTCTATTTGCCTGATAGTCTCTTTAACTCCTAGTTATGTAATTTGTTTTGGTGTTTTTGTTTTAGGTGAGCTGACCCTCACAGTATTTCCTGTAGTTAAGCTCATAGTGGAGAATTCCTCAATTTTTGTAATGTCTGGAAGGGTTTAATTTCTCCTTCATATCTAAAAGGGAAACCTTAGATAGATATATTTTTCTTGGCTGGTAAGTTTCCTTTTTCACTTCATAGTTTAAATATTTGATTCCATTTTTTCTGGCTTATAAGATTTGCGCTTAAGAAGTTCAACGTAATCTAATGGCTTTTCCTTTATAAGTTACCGTTTTCTTCTCCTGGCTGCCTGAGAATTCTGTCTTTGTTGTTGATTTGTGATAATTTTAATACAATAATGTCTTGTGGAGGACTTTTTCCGTTCAAATATTTGAGTGTTCTTTGTGTTTCTTTAATACCAAGCTCCAGATTAATCCTTAGATTTGGGAAATTCTTGTCCACTATCTGTCCGAGAATGCTTTCTAGTCCTGCTCATTTCCTCATCTTCGATAATGCCCATTATTCTTATGTTTCCTCTCCTGATGGTATCAGCTAGTTCTTGATGTTTTTTGTGTCACAATTTTTCATTCTTTGGTCTCTCTCTTCTTCCTTCTGATTATTTCTAGCTTTCTGTCTTCGCTATCACTGCTCCTTTCCTCCATGAGGCCCGACTCTATTTCCTAAATTTGCTATTTCATTCTTCAAGTCTTGCAGTGTTTTTTTGTTTGTTTCGTTTGTTTGTTTTTCATCTCCTGAAGATCCATTCTGTTCTTCTTGCAGCAGTCAATCTCCTGTTTCTGCTCATTTAGGTGTTTTTTTCCAATTTCCTGAAGTTATTGATATAACTCACTTCGGAACTCACTGAGTTTTCCAGGAGTACCTCCTGAATTCTTCCCTGTTCACTTTAGTGACATTTTCTAATGTCTAGAAACTCTTATTGTTTTTGATAATTTCAGATAAAATTCCCCAATATAGAGCAATGAGTTATTGTCCTCAAGAGAGAAAGAAAATATTTCAAAGATATTCATTTGCATAAAGTTGGCAGATTTCGTGTCTTATTGTGCCTGCCATGATGACAAATCTTTATGTATTCCTTTCTCAAACCGACCATGGAACACTACAGAATAGAGAAGGAATTTAGACACGCACGCACACACACACACACCCACACACACACACAGTAACTACACGACTATTCAGGTGGGCCAAAATCTGCTACAGTGAGACACCAAATGCTGGCAAGAATGTAGAGCAACAGGAAGTCGCAGTCATTGTTGGTAGGAATGCAAAACGGTACACAATTTGGACGACAGTTTGGCGAGCTCCTTACAAACGGAGCATACTCTTACCAATATGAGTATCGCCCAAAGGAGTTGAACATTTGTATCCACACAAAACCCACACACACAGATATTTTAGTAGCTTTATGAGTAATTGTGAAAAACAGTAGTGACATAAATGTCTTTCAGTAAGGGAATGGATAAACTGTTGGAATCCAGATATTGGAATATATTCCATGCTAAAAAGAAATAGCTACTGCGGCATAAAAAAGACACGGGTGAAGCCTTTAAATGTATATGACTATATGAATAGAGGCAATCTGAAGAGTTTATATAACTGTATGATTCAAAGGCAAAAATTATAGAGATAGTACAAAGACCAGTGGCTTCCAAAGGCTGAGGGGAGATGTGATAAGGCACATCACAGAGGACTTTTGGGACAGTGAAGATAGTCTGTATGATACTAAATGATAGATACCAAACCCATGGAATGCAACAACACCAAGTGTGAACCACAATGTAAACCATGGTGCATCAATGATAACAAATGTCCAGTCTGGTGGGGTGTGGATAATGGGGAAGCTATGCAATGTGGGGACAGTGCTTACTGGGAAATCTCTGTACCTTTCTCTTTACTTTCTGTGCCCTAAAAGTGCTCTGAAAATGAAGTCTTAAAAAACATCACCATATGAACAATGAAATCTAAACAACAAAATAGAGAAAGTCCTGGGGAAGACTGAAGACTGCAGTGATCTGGTATTGTGTTTGGGGTAGGGTGCGGGAGCAGGTAGTTGGGAGGGCAGTAGGCTGTAAGGTGCAGATCACAGGATGGTATGAGGGAGATTTAAACTCCTGTCCCTACTTCACTGCACAAATCTGAAGCCCGCAGACCACAATGCCAGGAGAACTGGGACAGTAGCGGCACAGCAGGAATGATAGGAGGTTTGAAGCATTTGTCTCCAGAGACTGCTAAGAAATACACGAACCATCTGAGAGGGTGTGGACTGGCCTTTCAAATTATTATTTTAATAGAATATGAAGAATAGACTAGAAGTGACGGGTGAGGATCAGAGAGGTTTGTGCAAAATAAGTGTAGTTATTCTTCAAATAACTTCTGTGGTACATTATGGGATATATATATATATATATATATATATACATATAATACATATATCATATATAATATATGTTATATATATGATATATATAGATATATATATATATATACACATATGCATCGGTAACATACACACAGGTAAGAGATGTAAAATGCATTGCTTACTAGAAATGAGGATGAAAAAAGGAAACTCCTGCACTCAACAACAACAAAAAAGCCAAACAGCACAAAGACTCAGGATCTCCCGAATTCCTTCTGCGGCTCGCATCATCAGTAAAGTAACCTTTAGAATAGATTGTTTCCAATATGTTAGTCGGACTTGTAAAGAGAAGCTATGAGAAGGGGGGTTTCTCCTCTGACCCTTCCCGAGGGTCATGGGTGCTGCAGCTGCCCCTGTGGCATCTGTCCCGGGACTGCAGTGTCCTCCTCCAGGGATTTGAGGACCCTCGGAGTGAGGATGGAGGCGTCCGCCCACCAGAACAGAGGGCTTTGGAATCTCACCAGGCGCTACTGCCAGCTCTGACACCCCCGTCAGGGCGGTCAGGCTGAGCACCCGACACACCTCCTTCGTGACTTCAGGAAGTCAGGGCCTTGGTGTGAGGGCACAGACTCAGACCGCTGAGGATGCGGGTCCAGCACCTGCCGGGTCAAGCGCGAGCCCAGGGGGAGGACTGCAGGAACACTCCGGAACCAAGTGTCGTCGCTCCTGTCAGGCCGGGGGACCCCTGAAGAGCAGTCCGGATGTGACGTCCACTGACTTCCGTCCAGGAAGTGTGAGAGAGGTGAGGACCGGCGTCTGGGAGGACGACTTCAGGTCAAGGGCAAAGGAGCCGGTCCGGCAGAGATTCAAGGTACGACCCTGAGGGAAGACGGAGGGCCCCAGAATCCAGGTTGCCCCCACTATCAGAACGGAGAGTCCCTGGGCAGGGCTTTCAAGTGGAAACGTACCAACCCCACCTGAACCCCGCCCTCCCATAGAGACTCCCGGAGTCAAGGACAACTTCGGAGGTAGCAACCGCAGGTCAGCAGGGGGAGGGCCCATGACCTGCGCGAGACAAAGTGAGGACCCTAAGTGAGATTGAGGGACCTTGGATGCCAGAACAGCAGCGCATCTAGCAAGGCTTCCAGGGGTGCGGCGGGAGCGGGCATGAACACACGTGGCGGTTCCCGACTTCTGCATCGGGGACTTTGAGACTGAAGGTGCTTGGAATAAGGAGCAAGGCCTCTGGCAGTAGAGAGGAGGACCGCTGGTCCTGCTGGTATCACAGTGTGGACATTGGCAGAGGACTAGGGGATCCTCTACCACACAACAGCCAGCCCTGGGAGGTCCAGAGGGATAGCCAGAGTGGCATGTTCTGCTGTCCGCATGGGGTATGTGAGTCTCAGAGGGCTCAGTGTTGGAGCAGGGCCTCAGGTGGTAAGAGGGAGGGCCCTAGAGGAGAAATGAGAGGTCCCAGGTCCCACAACAGTGAGTACCCCACCAAAGTCCGCCCCTGCTAATGAAGCCTGGCAGACCCCAGGGCAGGAGGACCACATGCCTTGTTTTCTGACTACTGCATCCCTTGGGTGATGTGACAGGACTTGGTGTAAATAGGCAGGGCCTCAGGTTGGCAGAAGGGAGGGCCAGGCCCTGCTAGGGTTGAGGATGAGGACACAGAGGGAGGATTGAGTGAGTCCTGGATGGTCCATGGTGGCATGAGCTTTGAAGCATGGCCTGGATTCCAGCTCCAATCTGGGAAAGACTGGGACTTGGTATGAGGAGGAGATTCTCCAGGGGACAAAGGAGAGGGCAGAGAGTCAAGGGGAAGACCCTAAAGAAGGAGAAGGGACACTGGCACCAGAGGTCTGAGGGATCCGCATCCAGGTAGGCAGAGGAAGTGCATCTAGACTTGCCACCATCCAAGATGAGGACTGAGGAAGGACAGAGGAAGGCCGCAGCACACATGAAAGAGGCCCCACTGTGCCCTGTCCCTGCCATCAGCACAGGGAGCCTCATTGCAAGGCGGTGTTTGGTTGCTTTTTTTTGCTTCTGCCTGAGGGGTAGCTAAGGGAGATGCGGGCATTGGCCTGATGGAGCTGGACACAGAGCAACAATGGGCGGAGTCTCAGGCCTGGCCAGTAAACACAGTGTGGGTTTTGCAGCAGGCCAGAGGGCCCACCCACCCAGACAACAATGGAACCGTGGGGCTCATGTCCTAATGATATAGCTGGGTTGTTAGGGGCACGGTAGAAGATTTGATGGGTCTTGAATTCCTCCTTGCATGTCTCAGTAAGATGATGGCCTTGGTCTGTGGGGGTGCCGAATCCAAGGCCTTAAGGACTCATGTTTAGTACACTGAGGTAATACTGAGGGTTCCATACTAGGCAGAAACACTCCTGCAGTATATACCAGAAAACGCTGCAGTCAGCTCTGGGAGGCCTGGCAGGAAGTCTGAAGGAGAGTCCTTCCCCATTTCCAAATGTGTGGGGCTCTAAGCGACATGGTGCCTTGGCCTCCTCCTGCTCCTAAGGGCAGCAGAAGGGAAAGTTCCAGACCCTCTTTGAGTGACAAGTATAGCCTGGGGTGGACCTGAGGTTACCATGGCCCAGGAACAAGGGGACCCACTGTAACCCACTCTGTGCTGCTGCTAGGTCGGGGAGATCTCTGATATGGGTATGTGTAGGTGGTTCCCCTCACGTTCCGGGTCTTCAGGAAGGTTGGGAATTGGTCAAGGGATGAGTTCAGTTTTGAATACAGGATTTGAGGTTTTGACAGTGTTGGAAGGGTCAGAACATTTATTTAGGGAGAAAATGTAGCTACCTCTCTGAGAAAATGAGACTCCACAGCATCTGGGTATCCCCATCCTCATCCGGGGGCCCAGACAGGGGTAACTGGATGTGACGTGCTTGCTTTGTGAAAGCTTCCTGTGATGTTTTCTCATTGAGGACTAATTCAGGGTGAAATCAGGTCAGTAGGGGGTCAGTCCAGGACCAAGCAGGAATAGAGACAAGTCTCTGCTGGACAACAATATAAAGGGATTCTGTGCCCCAGAAAAGATGGGCCAGCATGCTGTTGGTCCTGGGTGACCTTGGGGCCGTGGAGTGGGGAGCAGTTGTGGCTTCATCTCATTTTGTCTCAGAGCTCACAGGACGTGAGGACCTTGGTCTGTGAGGACGACAGCCATCCCCGGAAGCCACATCTGGTCCACAGAGAGAGGAGGCCCAGATCCTGCTAACAATCAAGGTGATGATCCTGAGGGTTGAGTGAGTTCACCCCAGGACAAAGAGGGGGCCCTAGAGGAAATCTGCCTTGCTTTGACAGCCCCGGAAACCCTGGGCAGTGCTGTCAAGCCGAGCATTTCCTCAGTCCCAGATCGGTGTTCTCAGGGAGGGGAGGGCCCTGGTCGAAGGCCTGGATTCCCGTGAGCATGGCAGGATCTCAGGCCCTGGCAGGAATTAAGGTGAGGACTGAGGGGAACTAGAACACTTCGGAGCCAGGTCTGGCCTGCCAGCTCTGTCAGCTATGGAAAACTGGGAACACAGCATGGATTGGCTCTGCTCAGTTCCTCTTCCGGTGTCTAATGGAGAGGAGGCCTTGTTCTAAGTAGAGTGGGCTCAGAGAATGGAGGCTGTTGTCTAGGACCTGCAGGGGGTCAAGGGCCGTATGCTGGGAACGTGTCCCAGGATAAATGGATGGAACCCTTCAGTGACGCCTCATAGACCCCTGGGGTGCTCTGGGCTCATGCAGTCAGATGGGAGGCCCCACACTTCCTTCCGTTCATCTCAGGGGTATGTGTACCACTTCTCAATGTTTTGCCTAAGGCCAGCAGGGGACAGGAGGCCAAGCTCTGGTGGGGGAATCATGGGCCCCGGAATGAGCAAGGAGAGGACCACCTTCCCGGAAGAGAGGGTATTTCCCAGAGTCAGGAACCCTCTCCTGACAGCACTGGGGCCCCAGGCTTCGCTGGACATCTGCACATTAATGTCCCTGTTTGTTTTGTCTTGCAGGGGCTTCTGGATCCAGTAGGTGCAGGTCTTGGTCTGAGGTACGTGTCCTCATGTCGCAGAGCAGCGGCAGGCCCGGCAGTGCAAGGAATTAAGGTGAGCTGCCACCTTGAATGTGTACCCAGTTGGTCCCCCACCCCCGAGAAAGGAGACCCCACAGTGCCCAAATATTCCCACCATACTGTCAGCCCATGAGCATGGATTGTGCCAGCTGCACCCTGAAGAGCCATGTCACTTGTTGCTTCAGGTTCTTAGAGGCCAGGACACCCAACCAGGAGACCAGTGTGAGGCCAGAGAGCACCCTAAAGAGGAGACCTGTAAGTCGCCTTTCCCAGAGCCGCCTGAGGTGCATTTCTGAGGTGAGTCACTGACGCTCTCTTTCTCCCCAGGCGTGGGTCCCCACCGAACACCGTCCGCCCACACTCCTGTCGCGGTCTCATCAAGTGTCACCATGTCTCTCAGTCAGATGAAGGAGCTCTCCAAGCATGGGGAAGATGATGTGGATCCAAGAGAGAGCCAGGGCTTGCTGGAAGAGCAACTGCTTGGGGTTGAGGAGGAGGAGGCTGTATCCCTGTCTTCCTCCTTATCTTCCTATTCCTCTGTCCTGTCAGGCAGCCCAGAGGATGTTTCTGCTGGTGTGGCATCTCATCCTCCCCAGGGCCCCGAGAGTGCCTGTCCTCCCCCACTGCCAGGGAGGCCGTTACCTTGAGCCAAATCAAGAAAGGGAGCCCCAGTAACGAAGATGAGGAGGGGAGGAGCACCAGGGAGGACCCTGAAGATGCCGTCCTCCCAGAAGGAGGCGCTGCGTTTGAACATGGTTGACCTGGTGGTGTTCCTTCTCCTAAAGTATCGCACAAAGGAGCCGACCACCAAGTCAGAAATGCTGAGTCGCGTCATCAAGGAGCACAGAACCACTTCGCTGAGATCTTCAGCCAAGCCTCCCGGTGCCTGAGACTGCTCTTTGGCATTGAGGTGGAAGAAGTCGACCCCAGCAACAACATTTATGTCCTGGTACCACTCTGGGCCTCACCTACGATGGTGGGCACTGCGTGCCCAAGACGGGCCTCCTGGTCGTGATCCTGTGCTTGATCCTCCTGGAGGGCGACTGTGCCCCTGAGGAGGAAATCTGGAAATCCTTGAATGTCATGGGGCTGTATGATGGCAGGGAGCATTGCATCTACGGGGAGCCCAGGGAGCTCATCACCAGGGTTTGGGTGCGGGAACAGTATGTGGTGTACCGGCAGGTCGCCAACAGCGATCCTGCTCGCTACGAGTTCCTGTGGGGTCCCAGGGCCCATGCTGAAACCAGCAAGCTGAAGGTCCTGGAGTATTTGCTCAATCTCAAAAGTAAGAATCCTCTGTCTTAGAGGCTCAGAGAATGAGGAAGAAGAGGCCTGAGCCCAACATGCCTACAGGCACATTTCAGGCCCTGTGCAACATCTTCTCTTGCTGGGCGTGAAGCGAGGCCTATTTGTTCACTCTATGTTTGAGGCAAAGCCCAGGGCAGGGGAAATCAGGGAAACAAGTTGTAGGTTATCTTGGCTCCCATGATGATTTAGAAATTCATGTTTCCCACCTTTAAGAAATTTGCAAATGTCATTCCTTTCAGTACAAGGTTTAAAATCAGTAGCCTCTAAGTTTGTCGTGACGTTGACCATACGCGTATTTGTACTAAGCTGTTCAAGAGTGAGAGTTTTGCTATTGTGTAACACAAATTGGGACACCTTCCATCCGAGTTTGTGATCCTGAACTAGATCACATGGCACTGGAACAGGATTTCCATAGAAATGTGAAAAAACTCACTAGGAAATCCAAAGTGGTCAAGAAGTACAGAAATAAAAGTAAAACCTTGTTAATTCCTGCATCTTACCTTTTCTCGTCTGTCATTGTATGAAAGATTTGCATATAGCTGGATTTGCTTGGTTCATTCGAGAAAGTGGGAGGCATCTCGTGAGAATAAAGAAGACGCCGGCTCAGAGATTCACTTATTCCCCACACGTTCACTGAGCCCCTGTCCTCTGGAAGGCCCTGTGCTAGTGGTGAGGAGACAAGGTTAAGCAGGAGAGACACACGCGTAGAACGATCGTGTAGGGACTGCAGTGACATAAGGAGGTGCTGAGGTGTCCCCTAAGTCCTCTAGAAGAAGTCAAAGAAGGGGAGGTGAGGTGGGCCTCCAGGGGAGAGCACTCCAGTGTAAACGGGCCGCGCCAGGGCAGTTTGGGGCTTTTGGGATACTGTGCTTTTCTCATGGGGGCTTGTTTATAATGATACTGGGAGGTGGCATCTGCCAGACGGGGCAGATGGTGTGTCTAGGTTTTGAGAGGAGTGTCTGAAATGGAGTTGCTCTGAGAAGTGCCTTTGGATCATGGAGATATGTCCACCTGTAACAGGGCACTAGCATCCTGCAGTTTTCTCCCAGCACGTTTGACCACAGAACAAGGTGTTTTATCCCCATCATCTGCAAGGATTTCCTGAGAAATCAGGGTCCCTGTCCTTGAGGGAATGAGTCACTGGACAGGCACTCTTCCCTGAGTGGCTGGCGCATTGGGACTCAGGCATGGTCGTGCTCCCCTGAAAAGCCCCCATTCCACAGCGGGTTTCGAGCTTGCCCTGAACCCCAGCCTCCTGGAAAGGAGCTGACCTTCTGCCTGATTCTCGCTTGCCCTCCTGTGTGGAAAACATCCCTGGCAGCTGTCCTGGGACCGCTGGGTGCAAGTAATTGGTCCTGGATCTCCCCCATCCTTGGTCGCTGAGCCGCGGGTGGGCATAGGAATCGGGCTGGGTCGGTGGCAGGATGCAGGGTGCGATGCCAAGGAATGTCCACAAGGCTGAATCAGAGGCAAAGCCATGTTTGTCCTGCACGAGACAGCCGTTCTGTCCAAAAGGGCCCCGCAGACCCCCACCCCGTGTGGAGGCATGAGAGTCGCCGGCCCGGAGGCACTGTGCTGGGAACTGCTGGCCAGCCCTGTGCCTGACACTGCCTGCCTAGCAGCTTGAGCCACAGGACAACGTGGGGCCATCCAGCCAGCTGGGAGGGAAGGGACCAGACTGGGCAGGTAAATGGAAGCATTAGGCCCATGCCAGAAACTAGAGCAGCCTTCTGAGACCACACCTGCATTCCCCACAGCCTAGTAGATCCTTCTCTACCCACACACAGTCTTGGTGAAAGACCTCTTCTTCTCCAGGGACCTGGTCTTCAGCTCAGGACAGAAGGGGACCTGATGGCACTGGCAGAGGCCACAGGGGAGGGTCAGGTCAAGTGTCAGACACTCGCTGACCTAGTTGTGTGGCTTCATGCAGTCTGTGAATCATGGGGCCTGAGGCGTCAGGCATTAGGTCACCAAAGAAGACAGATAGCTGGAATCCCCTCATTGTGGGGGAGACGCCCAGTCCGGTGCGGGGCCAGGGCGCCGCACCGTATGCAGCTCTGTTTGGCGGAGAGTCCGCTGCTCCAAAGCCCAGCAAATCACGTGAACTCTCCGTGCCTCGATTTCTTAACCTGCAACATGGCCCAGTAACAGTTCAAGTCCGGAGAGTTGACGAGTGTATACGGGACGTGACCTGTGTGCAAAATGCGTGTCCCAATTGAGTGGTGAGTAGGCATGGCTAGTGCTACTGTGTGTCTGAGACTGCCTCCCCAGAGGGTGACGATTCTGAAGCAGTGTACGCATTCAGCTCCCACTGCCCACTGACTGATGCGGTTTATCTTTCCTGCTGCTAAATGTTATAGAGGATGGTCCGTCTCACGCGGCAGGATTGCACAACATGTTATAAGTTGTTGTAACTTTTGGCACCGGGCAGGCAGAATGCATTGGGCTGTGGGAGTTGGCCCTGGGGGAGGCGCCCAGACCTCCTCAAGTCCCGTCACTCACTTGGAACCCACACTTCA
Source organism: Eonycteris spelaea (assembly GCA_003508835.1). NCBI lineage: Eukaryota > Metazoa > Chordata > Mammalia > Chiroptera > Pteropodidae > Eonycteris > Eonycteris spelaea. Next base: position 20,178 of record PUFA01002722.1, read on the forward strand.
AACTCTGCAGGGAACTGTTGCCCCAGTGGTGTACTGAATACCTAGGGAAACACCCTGCACCGCGCCTGGCCTTGGGCCTCCCGGGGGCATGTTTCCTGGGAAGCTGGGGCCACATTCTGAATTCTCCCCTGCATGGCTTGGAATTGGAGTTTCTACCCTCCACGTGGTTATTTTGGAGCCATCCTTGCTCACACAACCTCTTTCAAGGTGTGAAACACCTCGAGTGATGCATCGCCAAGCCCAAACCTCTTTTTACCTATAATATTTCAATTACCTCTTTTGCATTTCCTCCAGAGAGCAGCCAGAAGAGGGATTCTGTCCCCAAGGAGGTGATTTTGCATGCATATTGAGTAGGAAGCTGCTCCTGGATGTTTGCGTAAGGCCCAAATGTTTGGCAGCCCAGCTTTGTCTTTTCCCAGAGTGACCCTAGTGATCCCCAGGCCTTGTGATGTCACCAATGACGTTCCTTTGACAGCCAGGAACAAATCAGTGCTCAATGACCCGAAGAATCTGGTAGGCACAGGGGAGTGTGAGTGCCCACAGATAACGTCTTAGCTACCAGAACCTTCTAAAGGAAAGATCATAGGGTGGGAATAAATGTTTCTCTGAAGGATCTCGGGAGGGTCTGACTTTTGCCTCTTTTCATGAGTGCTCCGTGAGCAAAACGTGTGCCCCTGAGCACCAACTGTGTGCCAGGCTGCATGGATGCAGGTAGGTGACAGATGGCTCCTGGGCCTCCTGAGCTGAGTCCTCAGGTCGCAGTGGCCTGAGGAGATGACCACCTGCCCAACTGCAAGTAGGCCCAGGGAGGGCGGAGCTGTGAGTCCATGAGCCTGTCGCCATGGTGGTCTTCCTGGCGAAGCCCTGGCATTGGGGTGCTCCTTCCCTCTGGGTGATGCCAAAAGCCTTCTGCAGATGAACGACCCATCACATTTCTGTTCTGACAAGACAACTTGGGAGACCTACAGTGCTGGGCTCCGTTGGAGGCAGGCCCACCGTAGGGGCTGCTGTCTTTGCCTTGAGATGAAATGGGAGGCTGAATTAAACCTCGGCCTGGGTGGGAGAGGACGTTCAGAGTGTGGAGGCGTTAATGAGGAAGGTAAGCCTGATTTGTGGAGGAATCAGCTTTGGAGCTTTAGGGTGAGCAAAGAGCTGAAGATAAGTCAGGAAGCTTTTGCTTCAAGCTACCTCATTCTGTGTGCTTGTCTTTGCTTTATATTCTGCTTTATTTAAACATACCCATCATCCTGCAAAGGCCTCATGTGTCCCTTTAATGTAATAAATTTCACTGGACTCTATGTTGAACAGTTTTGTAGTTACAGAAAATTTGACATTCTTGTATAGAGCGTCCTCACGTACCCCACACCCAGTTGGCCCTATTATTACCAGCTAACGTTAGTATGCTGCATGTGTTAGAACTGATGGGCTAATATGGAAGAATTATAAACTAAAGTACATGCTGTATTCAGATTTCCTGTTTCCTTTTGAAACCTGATGTCTTTTATTCCCCGTTTTCCTGTTCCAGCATCCCCTCCAGCATCCCACATGACATTGAGATGCCACGTCTTCTTACAAACCTCTTGGCTGTGAGAGTTTCTCAGACACTCTTTGTGTTCGATGACCTTGACCACTTCAGAAGTACTGGTCAGGTGCCTTGGTGGGTGTCCGTGGACTGAGGTTTGTCTGATGAGTTTCCCATGCTGAGATTGGGGCTCCATGGTTACGAGAGCAGGGCCTCAGAGGTAAAGACCATGTTCCTCAGATCACATGAAGGAACAGCACATGTCATGAACAGGGCTTATCACTGTTGATGCTGCCCTTGATCATGTGGCAGAGGTAGTTTGTCAGGTTTCCCCATTGTAAGGTGGCTCTTTTCTTTGCCCTTTTCACATTTTCCTCTTTGTAAGGCAGTTGCTCTTTGCCTCACCTCCCTCAGACGTCCAGAACAGTAGTCAGTGGACGTCACGTCTGACAGCATTTCTGGTATCCACCAGCTGCTCTCAGGGCAGAGTTCAGTTCTGAAGAGGAGGGCCTAAAGTCTTTCCTCTGGTCCTCGCCTTTTCCCAGCTGAGTCCCCACCCTCTTCTATCCTGAGTGTCTTCTCCTCAGCCCAAAGCAATGATTCCCAGAGTTCCCTGAGGGGTGTGTGGGATGCTCATCTGACATTCCGGCCCGGAGTCCCAGAGCTGATGGTAGCTCCCAGAGACGCGTTCTGCTAAGCCTTCTGTTCTGCATGGTGGACCCCTCAGTCCTCACTCCAAGGGTCCTCACAACACTGGGCAGAGCATGGCAGCTTTCCAAGAACAGATGCTGAGGGTCATCCTGCAGCACCCAAGAGCATGGGGGATGTCAGAGGAAGAAACCCCCCTTCTTCATGCTGTCTGTTCACTAGACTGAGCTTTTGGAAGCAGTGTATTCTAATAGCTTTAATTTTACTGAAGACCCTGAGTAGCAGCGGGCAGTTGGGGATGTCCTGAGCTTTGCAATTACCTCCTTTGCAGTGTTCCCAAAGCTCCAAATAGCCCTGGCTCAGGCTAGTTATTCCCGAGTGCTCTCCCAGGACCGCACCACCTCTGCCCCTTATTTTGCTGTTCTGTAGACTTAGAGGACCTCTCAGCACCTTCCTTGTATGTCTGCAAGTTCTTTACAATTCATTCTCTGGGTAAGTGTGTCCAGCTTATCCCAGTGTCCCTTTTAAAGGCCTGATACAAAAAAAAGCCCTGTCCAGAGACTGACAAAAAGATGTAAAATAAAGGAGCTAACGTCAGATTGAATATTTTATTTCATAAAATGACAGACGAGGAGGGATAAAACAGCAAGAATTAAACAAATTATTACTTCATTTCTCTATTCTTGACTACCTCTATTATCCTAATAAGTTCTTTACATTTCCAAGGATCCGTTCCAGTGCCATGTGATCTAGACAGGTCACAAACTAGGATGGAAGGTACCCCAATGTGTGTCACACAAAAGCAAAACTCCCACTCTTTCAAGTGTTTAGTGCAAATGCATCTATGGTCATGTTTGTTAAACTTTTATATTAAAAAGAACAGTTGAGAAGTTTCTATAGAAACAAAAGAGGATATCTCAGTCATCAGAGAAATCTAAATACTTGATGGCCCTCACTAACTAGATTACTGACAACTCTCTCCTGAACACAGAGAGAATTGGCCTCGCTTCACACCCAGCAGGTAAAGATACTGGCATGTGGCCTGAAACGTGCCTGGCTGCAACTGTGACTCAGGCTCCCATTCTTCATCGCTGTCAACCTCTTTGGACAGGGATGGGAGGGAACTCGGATCCCTTGAATAGACTTTGAGCAAATGCCTCATGACCTTCAAACCTTGCTGGTTCCTCTGGGACCCCACAGGAACCTCATAGCGAAAGGATCACTGTTGGCAACCTGCCGGTAACCACCACATACTGTTCCCACACCCAAACATTGGTGATGAGATCCCTGGGCTCCCCATAGATGCTGTGCTCCCCCCCAGCATACACCTCATGTCACCCAGGGCTTCCATATGTCTACCTCGAGGGGCACAGTCACCCTCCAGGAGGATCAAGCGAGCAGCATGACCAGGAGGCCGCCTTGGGCATTACTGTGCCCATTGCTTC
>PUFA01002723.1:0-23786 GCA_003508835.1 Eonycteris spelaea
CATGTTCCTGTGCGTGGTGTGTATGTGCATGTGTGTGGAGTGTGCACATGTATGTATGGCGTGTGTACATGTTTGCATATGTTGGTGTGTCACAGTGTGTGTTGTGGTGTGTGGAGTGTGCACATGTATGTATGTGTGTACATGTTTGCATGGATGTGTGTGGTGTGCAGTGTGTGTCTGGTCATGTGCACATGGATGTGTGGATATGGGTGTGCGTGTGCACATGTTTGCATGGATGTGTGTGGTGTGCACATGTGTGTGGTGTGTGCGTGTGTGTGTGTCTTAGACTTCAGTGTGAAACACGTCTTGCATTGTGGAGCGTACTGAGGAACTTCAGAAGCCACCGGAAGGGTCATGCTTTGCAGAGGCCCAGTGGCAGGACAGGGGGTCATGGCTTCCTGCAGTGTTGGGGGACGAGAGGCAGGGTGCACAGTGGACGCCCGGCGGGCTCTGCAGGTGCCCCGTGCCTTCGGCCCCTGTTCATTGAGAGAAAGCGGGCAGGCAGGAGACAATTACACTGATCACACGAGACCTTAGCACATTCATCCCAGTGAGTGACAGATGTCAGCCTCCCGTGACATTGGGATTACTGTGATCATCGCGCCCGTGGGCTGTCAGCAGATGACGCTCGCGGTTCCGGGCGTAGGAGAGCGGGCGCCAGCGGTCGTGGGGGCGGTGACAGGCGTCCGGGGCCGCGGGTGCGGGCCCGTGGCAGACCGTGGTTCCCCACAGCGTTGTTAGGCAGTGGGCTCTGTGACTGCCACGTTCATCTGCAGTAACTGAGAACAGGGGCCCCCAGAACTGTGTTTAGTTCTGAAGATTTCCTGCGTGTTTGCCTCTTCAACGGTATGTGACTCACACGCACACGTCACGATGTCGCACAGCCGGAGAACTCGGCGGGGACGAGGACGGTGGCTGCTCTGTCCCAATGTGAGCTGTGACTGCAGGGTGGCCTCCAGGACACAGCCAGGGAAAGGTCAGCGGCCGGGGTGGAGCCAGCGACCTGGCCAGTCTGTGGGGGCGGGAAGGAGCCGATGCACGATGCTGGGGCCCCCAGTTCGCAGTGGCTGTGCCGGTGGCATCAAGAATGAGAAGAGGCTCTAACTAAAACAGGAAGAGGAAGTGACTGTCACTGCAGCTCACGCGCCCTCCGGGCAGTGACAGCGTGAGGACAATTCTCAGTGCAGGGCGGGGGCTGGGGCTCGGGGGTATGCAGTTTGTCCACATGACGAACAAACGAGCTTGGCCAGGCCTGGTGGGGTCAGGTGGCCACTGCGCCCCCTTCTCTGAGGACGCGGGAGCCCTGTGGACCTGGCCCAGCACATCTGACAGCCGAGCAGAGGGTCGTGTGCGACGCCCGGGGCCGAGCTGGGGGTCTGTAACTGATGCTGACCCGCACTGGACGGGTGTGCTGCGGACCCCGCGTGCTGACTGACCGTCCCGCGTGGCTCCCCTTCTGCCCCGGGCGCTGGGCTGCGCCGCCCAGCCTGTCCCGACGTGTCTCTGCGATGGTCACCTCCTAACCCGGCCGAAGTTCTTCCGCTCGCACACACGGGCCACGTGGGCAGCCGCATCGTCACCAAGTGCGTGCCGGACGACACGCTCCCTCCACAGAGGCCAACCCGGTCGGAGCGAGGGCTTCGGCGGCCCCCGGGTCTGCTCGGTGCTGGGGACGGAGCCCCTGAGCCCCAGGCCCGTCAAGCCAGGCGCGACGTGTCGTGTCCGGGTCAGCTCCGCCACGTCACGGATGCACCCTGAAACGTGAGCCGCGGTGAGCACCAGTGTCCATCGGACGCGGTCACGCGGGCGCCCTGTGCAGCGCCAGCCCATGACCCCCGACCCCGTGGGAAAAGCACGGGGTGGGGCGCCGCAGCAAGCCTGTCGCCCCCAGACGAAGGCCACGTGCTCGGCTGCACACACCACGCGTGCACGCTGTGTGCAGTGGTGCCCGCGAGCCTCGCCCGGCGGCACAGGCCCGCCTCTCACCCAGGGACGCGGCCGGGCGGACCCTGCCGCTCGCTCACATCGCAGTGGCCGGTGGTGCCGGGCGCGAGGGCAGCGCTGAGTCTGTGGCTTTACGTCCAATGTTGGGGGACGGCGGCCCCAAACCCACGGCGTTCCCTGGGGCCCTCCCTGTACCTGAGCAAAGCCAGCAGCCACGGCACCCTGACACGGCCCCTGGACGCTGGCCGAAGATCGTTCATACTTGGCAGCCACTGCGTGGCAGCCGGTCTGGCCTAGTGACTCTCCTTGCTGAAAGTTCTGGAAGCTCCAGCTGCTGCAGAAGCCCGTGTGCACACCCAGCAGCTTCGTCCACAGCTGGGACTGCACAGCAGGTCCGTCCCGGGGCCCTGAGACCCGACCATGTGGCTGTGACGACATTTCCTCAAGGGAGTCGCTGTCAGACCTCTAACCTGGCCTGGGACACGAGCATGCAGCTCTCCTCCCCAAGCACGCGGCCTGGCATCAGGGGCCCAGGCTGGGGGCGGAGGGGCGGCCGGAGCAGGATGCACGTCACCACCCCGCAGTGTGCACACGCCCACCGTTGCGTCCGGCGTGGCTGGCCGCCAGGACAGAGCTCCTGAGCTCTGAACCCAGGAGCAAGCTGAGCCTTCAGGGGGCCTCCTGCAGCCAGATCTGCCGCCAGCCCCCTCCCCTCGGAGCCAGAAGGCAGTGTCTGTGGGACGCGTTGCCCCAGACGCTCCGTGTCCTGGAAGTGTGTGGGGGTTCGTCACCTCGCTGCGCTAGGAGCCATGAGCACGTGCCCATTGTTCAGAAACGAGCCCTGTGGCCGTGACGGACACAGGCAGGACCGGGCGGGCGTGGCAGGACCGCCGGTGGTGACGCAGAGGGACCCAGGGGCACTCACGGTGGAGGCGTGGGCCGTTGCGCTGGCATGACCGCTGGGGGGACTTCAGGAGCGACGGCACCGACGCCGCTGCCCAGGGAGCCGCCCGTCTCCGGCAGTGCCGGTTTGCAGCAGCCCGGGGACGCGGCCAGGCGCCGAGTGTCACGGCTCCACGCTGTGACCTGTCCGTGCACGGGGTCTTCCGTCAGGCACAGAAGCCAGTGTTCTGGAGCCCAGCCTGACCTGGGGTGGCCGCTGCTCCCAGATGGCGTCCTGGCCAGCGTGAGGTCTGTCCACTTCCTCCTCGGCACCAGGACGCGGCGTGTGCTCTGGGGGTTTCTGTTCGGCTTTGGGCTGTCCGCTGTCCAGCCGCGGCAGACCACGCTGAGCGAGGCGAGTCGGGCGGGAGAAGTCAAGACGCAGACAGCAGTGGGTGGTTGTGCAGGGGGTGGGGAGGGTGACGGGGTCGGCGACTGGGCTGCGGGGACACTGGGTGCCGGGTGGGTGGTGCGCGCAGAGCACGGCGTAGATGGCGTGTGACACAGCTGTGCAGTTGGAAGCCGTACAGGTGCATGAACCCGTGTCACACAGCGCATCCGGTAAAAGTGAAAAAGCCACAAACTGAAGAAAAGTGGAGTCTCAAATGCCACCTGGAGGGACAGAGCCGGGTGCACACGCATGTTCGGTGTGCACAGGAGGCCGGGGCAGCAGCCAGTGTTCACGCAGCACGAGCTCCACGGCGGAACGGGCTGACCACTGGGCGCTCACTGCGGTGACGGTCCCCCACTGTCCCACCCCAGGGGCCTGGGCACGGCCTGGGGGTCCCCTGTCCCTGCAGGCCATCGTGTGCTGTGTGAAGCGCCAGGCACCCCGCCACGAGCACGGGGGCCGGTCAGCAGGTGCTGCCAGGCGTCCGGAGTGGACACAGGCCAGCTGCCGGCATGCTGGGGAGCGGGGCGTCTCCCACGGAGCCGCTCAGCCTCACGCCATGGCGAGGCCCAGCCCGCGCCTGAGGACGGGTGTGAACGGAGCCCGTCTGGAGGTCTTCTCTACAGCCTCAGGGCTCGTGCCGTGCACACGGACGAGCCGCAGGCTGACGCGCGGCCCGGACTTCAGCGTTCTGCCAGGCAAGGCTCCCAGCCGGGTCTGGAGCGGGCGAGGCGGCTGGAGAGCCCCAGAAGCCTCGCTTCTCGGGTCGGTGTCATCGCGTCTCTGTCAGGTGCAGCCCCGGCCGCGTGTCAGACGGGGCAGACTCTGCGCCCCTCACTGCGCCCTCCCCGGCCACCCTCTGCCCGCCGCCCCCACCTCCCAGTCACGTGCTGCCCGGCACAGATTCTCTGTTTCAGACCCCAGAAGATAAGTCGGGATGTTCCTCGTGGGTTTCAGTTGCCTGCCCCCAAGAAGCCGGAGGCACCGTGATGCCGACTGCTAGGTCGCCCCCACCGTGCGGCAGGCTGGGCCTGCAGGTGGCTGTCACGCAGGGCGGGGGCGGGGCAGGTGGGCTGTGTGGCTCCGCCCGTCCCCGCCACACCCTGCCTGGTCCGTAGCCGTAGCCGTTGCTAAGCTGCGACCTGCAGTCCCCACCCGTGTCGGGGGGGGGCCCCCCTCCCCATAGTGGGTGCCCCGTCCCCCAGACGTGTGCCGCGCAGACCCCACGGACCCGCTGTGTCACTGCTGCTGCTCTGTCGTGTGTCCGCCGTGACGCGCCAGGCGGTGTTGCACGGACAGCCAGTGGGCGTGGCTGCCCCCTCCGCCCTGCCCCGTGGAACCTGTGTCGCCCTCAGGCAGGCGTCCCCTGGGCTGAGTCTGTGCAGCCGTAATTCATCGCCTCTTGGCGCGTTGTCTGCTGCAGCCCCGCAAGGTGACCCGGATGGCGCCCTCCCCGGCCAGACGGCCTTGGCGCTCTAGGCAGAGGGGGGCCAGCGCAGTGACGGAGGGGTGCAGAGAGCGGGAGCGGCAAGGGGACGGCCGGGGTGTCGGGTGGCCACAGTGTCACAACCCACGGGCACCCCCATCCGGATGCCCCACGGGGGGACTCAGCTCGCCAGCAGCCTTCCTGCAAACGTGACGCTGTGCGTGCTGTGTGCTCCGTGCACGTGGCACGCGTGTGCACGCTCCCTCCGTACACGCAGACGCTCGTCACGCACAGATGTGTGCGTCACAGGAACATGTCACACGTGCACGTCAAGTACCACGCGTGCACACTGCGTGCTACAGTCGCCTGGTTCCTGTGTGCGTGACAGCATGTCGCCCGCCACACGGGCATGAGCACGCAGACCTCGCTGCAGAGCGTGACGCGCCTCCTCCCTCGCGTGGGCCCCGCTTGGCACAGCTGTGTGGCCCCCGAGGGGCCCGGGGGTCTGGCAGACGCCGAGTGTTTGTCATTGTAGAACAGAACGTGGGGACAGCAGTGTGCTCCCTTCCAGGTTCTTGTGCCTTGGAGCAGCTGATATGGTATAAAGGAAGAGTTGCCCACTTGAATGCCCAGACTGAAAGTGACCGCTGACTCCTGACCGCTGACCGCTGCACGGACGTGGCCGGCGTGCGGGGCCCCTGCCCGTGCTCCTGCAGTGCTAACCGGCTCTTCTGTTTCCCCAGCAGACCAGCAGTGCACATGGCCCCTGACGCCGCACTTCGATGACGAGGGACCCCCTCCGCCCCCAGCAGCATGAAAGGCTTGACCGGGAGCCGGAATCAGCCGCAGCTGTGTCCCGGCCACACCTGCGGGTTCGCACCGCTGGACGGCTGTTCGCACGCCCACGAACTGACCCTCCATGGGCCGGAGGCCAGGCGGCCCTACCTGCTCAGCCCCACGGACAGCTGCCCCGGGACCGCCACCGCTGCTCGCCCAGGAGCTCCGTGCACTCCGACTGCGTGATGGTGCCCGTGGTGCTGGGCGACCACGTGTCCAGCAGCACCTTCCCCAGGACGCACTGCAGCTCGCACTACGACACGAGGGACGACTGTGCCGTGGCCCACGCCAGCGCCAAAAGCCACCGGATCCCGGCCAACCTGCTGGACCAGTTCGAGAAGCAGCTGCCGCTGCACAGGGACGGGTTCCACACGCTGCAGTACCAGCGGGCGTCGGCCCCCGAGCACCGCGGCGAGAGCCCGGGCCGCATCCGCCACCTCGTGCACTCCGTGCAGAAGCTCTTCACCAAGTCCCACTCGCTCGAGGGCGTCCAAGAGCCACGCCAACGGCGCCAAGGCCGACGGCCGCGTGGACGACCGCCAGGGCCGCCAGGGCCGCCACGGCCGGCGCAGCAGGAGCAAGGAGCGGGCGCCCGGGGCCAAGCCGCGGCGGGGCCGGGCGGCTGGTGGAGCTCGGACGACAACCTGGACAGCGACAGCACCTGCCGTGCGGCCAGCGTGGCCGCCAGGCACCTCGTGGACCACGGCCCCCATTGCTACCCCGAGCCGTTCCTGGGCCCCTTCGCGGGCCTCTCCCTGAAGCCCGCCAAGAGCAACAGCGACGTCAAGTGCTCGGCCTGCGAGGGCCTGGCCATGGCGCCCGAGGCCGCCTACATGAAGCGGAGCTCCTGGTCCACGCTGACTGTGAGCCAGGCCAAGGAGGCCTGCCGCCAGAGCTCCCTGCACTTGGACCGGCCCCTGGCCCCCCCGGACGTCAAGCCACCTGCGGGCGTGCCACTACCTCCAGGTGAGGAGCCGCGCAGCGGGCCCGCCACGCACACCGCGGCCCGGCCTGAGCACCGGGGGCAGCGTGGGGCGGGCCGTGCCCCAGGGACGCGGTCGAGCAGGTGGGGCAGGGGCCATGTCCTTGTCTGAAAGGGGCCACGCGGCCGGCGGGCGTGGGTCTGCCCGGGGGGCCCCATGGCCGTCGGGGAGCCGCTGGGCGGGGTTCCGGCACATGCCCCGTCCCCCGGGCCGTGGCAGGAGAGGCACGGTGGGTGACCCGGGAGCCTGTAGCAAGACCCCCTGCGGTGTTCTAGGGTCCTCTCACCTCTGGCCCCAGTCACAGCGTCGTCGCCGTGGGGGTCGGGTGCCAGGCCACCGCCTCCCTCGAGGGCCCCCCAGCCAGCCGCACTGCGCGCAGGGCCAACCACGTGACGTCGCTCCTTCCCACGTGCGTGGCCTGTGCTCCCGTCCCGTCCCTGCCGCGCGTCGGGCTGGCGGGGACTTCCCAGACCGTGAGCAACGACACCGAGCGGTGGCTGCACCGTCGGGCGGCCGGGCGGCGGGGCAGACGACACCAGCCATGGTGCCCACAAGTCCCCGCAGCGACCCCAGAGCCACCCTGGTGCATTGTCCACGACGCAGGGGTCCCGCTCAGCAGGACGTGCTCAGCAGGCGGCGGCGTCAGGCAGGTGTGTTTGGAGGCGGGTGGGGCTCAGGTAACACCGCCTCACAGCGGCCGGGACATGAGGTTCACCAGCGGTCAGCCAAGCCGAGCCACACTCAGGAGGCCGCGGGCCTGCCCTGGGTGCCCCGACCGGCGAAGCCCTCCTTTCTGTGCCTGACGCGGTGTCCACGGGTGTCCCCGGCAGACCACACAGGAGCCGCAGCTGCAGTGCGGCCCCCACTGCCCGGCCACCCCTCAGCCTCCTCTGTCCACCATGCCCTGGGCCAACAGCCTCTTCTCTGCCGCCAACGGCACTTTCTGGCATTTTAGTTGTGGAAAACCTTGCAAAGGGATGACGAGCCCCACACACGCGTCACCCCGCTTCAGGCCAGCCGGTGCGTGGCCAGGCTTGTCTGTCCTGGTGAACTGCCCTGCAGCTGCGGCCACCCTGCTCTGGCCCCTGGCCAGCCGGGCTGGGAGGCCAAATTCTCCCCCGGAGACGTGGTCAGGAGGCCAGGCCGGCAGGAAGGCTCGTGAGGTCACCCTCCCGTCAAGTCACGTCCCCGAGGGCAGTTTCTTTTAACAGCGAGTTAGATCCGGCCGACAGGTGACTGCCTGTCTCTGTCCTGCTCCGTGCCCCTGTCCCCCAGAGGCGCTTGGGGCTGCGGGGCTTCAGCTCCGGCTTGCGTGTCTGACAGGTCCCTGCCACGTGGCTCCCGCTGCGCTGGGCTCCGCGCGGTGTCACTGCAGGCGCCTCTCTGGCCCTCGTGTTTCTGCCGCCAGGCCAGTGGCCTCTGAGTTCGCTGCCCTGTGTCTTCTCCCCGCACGCTGGGGGTCACTGAGGGTTCCACCGTCACCGGCGCCGGCCAGCTCGAGACCACGTAAGACCTGGTCTCACCCACGCAGCACGCGGCCGGAGGCACGGGGCGCAGGCGTCAGCGGCGGGTAGCTCAGGCCTTGGTCCAGTGATGCAGAAGTGGCAGGCTGTGAGCCGATTGCGTGGGGAAGGGACCCAGAGGGGCCCCGCGCAGACCCCAGCCCCCGCGAGGCAGGTGGAGGGGAGCGAGCGAGCAGGTCACGTGACCGCCGGCCACGCCTGGTCGTCCGCGGCTGTGAGGGCCAGGCCCACACCGGCCGTGCAGGCCTCTGGCCCGCTGCCCGGGACCTGGGCACACGACGCAGCCTATGAACGCCGCCTGGGACGTGGACGCAGGCGCGTCCCACGGGGAGGTGCTGTCTCCCCGCAGCCCTGTGACCCGCGGGCCCACGCCGTCCCAGGCCACGTGGTTCTGGCAGCCACCCCACCCCCGCGCCTCCAGGACACGGACCAGCCCCTCTCCTCGCTGGCTGTCCCGTGGCCACCGCTGGTCACTGCAGACGCGGCCACCCAGGCTGCTCGTCCTGTGCTCCAAGGGGCTGAGGCCCAGCGTTCCCCATGCCCAGGCGCCGGCCGCGCCAGGTCCCGGGACCCTGGGCGGCCGCCACGCCCGGAGGAGAGTCTGGGAAAGGAGAGCGGGGAGGGAGCTGCAGATCCGGACTGGGAGTCGGTTTCGGGCGCGCTCGTGCGTGAGGTGCAGTCGGCCTTCGAGGAAGATGTTTTACGTGTCACGTAGGTTGGCGCAGACGACGGGCGGGTCGAGAGCAAATGCAGACCCGCTGGCTCCTCAGAAGCAGCTCTCGTTCCGTGTGTTCCCCGTCAGCAGGGCGTCGGAGGGCAGCCTCCGGGCGAATGTCGCTGGTCCCAGCCCAAGCTCAGGGAGCACGTGTGTCTCCTGCCGCAGCGAGGCCTGGGGACGTGGGGGGGGCTTCAGCCCTGGGGAGGGCCCCCCCGGGACAGCCCCGGCCCCGCCCACCGCCTCCCGTCCCCGGCAGTCGCTCCCCGTCCTGACCCCTGGTCCAGACCCTCAGAGGCCCTGCTGGCAGCAGGCCGCGTCAGCCCCACGGCACTGATCCACCGTGCGGGGTGCGTGTGACGCGAGGTGGGGGCGCGTCCCGAACCGCAAGGGTTTGCCGCGTCAAGCAGCACTTCCTGCTGCCGTCCGCCCCACCGATGCTCAGTGCCGGGGCTCTGGGTGGGCTCAGGGCTGCAGGACGGGCCCTGACCCCTGTCACAGGGGTGGGGGGCGCCCTTGGAACACTGAATGCGCCCCCTCCCATCAGCCACCTCTGCTCAGGGGGTCATGTGACGAGGTTCAGAAAAGAGCCTGCCTTTACTGGGGCCAGGCTCCCACAGCGCGGCCCGCCCCCGTGGGATTCCCGTGGGCACAGGCGTCAGCTTGGCAGAGGCTGCGCCATGTTCGAGGACGGCTGGCTGTCCCCCGTGCTGTCTCTCTGGCCACCCCCCGCCTCCTGTCTCATGACCTGCTCGGCCGTCTGTGACCCGTGTCCCCAACGCCACTCGGGCCTAGACGCGCCTGGGGGTCGTGGCCTCTGCGCCTGCCACAGGCTCACGGCAGCAACCATCTGAACGAAGGACCAGCAAGTCCCTCGGTCGTGGAACGTCCTTGGGCCCTGGAAGCCGAGAGGAAGCTGCTCACATGCCTTCAGCAGACGCGTCTTCTGGGTGTGGAGGCTCCAGGGCCGAGGCAAGCCCCGGCCCCCGTGGCCCTGCACCCCAGCACGGCCCACCCAGAGAACCAGTCCGCGGAACACTGCCAGTGCTGAGAGACTCAGAGGCAGAGGGCGAGGAGAGCAGCTGTCAGGTCCACAGCCGTGGGGCCAGTGAGCCTTGCGGGACGGAAGGGGCGCGCCCTGGCTGCCCCTGCGCCAGGGCGCGCCTGCCACTTGAAGGGGAGGGGTGTGTCTCAGCTCCTGGTCCCACAGCCTGGCCAGGGACACACGCGGAATGCGGTCACCCGTGCGACTCTCACTGACAATGAGAGACCAAGTCCAGGAGGTGTTTCGAAGCTCGCGTGAGGCCACTTGGCACGTGAATGTGTGACCTTGAAAAGCCACAAATGTCCACTTTGTGGTCCTTGGTCTGTATCCGGCTGTGCCAACTGTGTCTGAGACAGCCACAGAGCGCTGACCAGGGTCCTGGCGACACACCCAGGGGCCAGTCTTCAGGCATTTCAGGGGCCCTGACTGTGGGCTTGGGGCTCCGTGACACTTCCCATCCACCTGGTGTCCGCGCCTGGAGCCCAGTGACTGTCCAGGGACTTGTCACCGCTGGGAGTGGTGGCACACAACCACTTGGAGAGTTGCCTGAACTCCGTGCTGGGTCCCCAGGTGGGCAGATCCCACTGGACGCCCCTCAGTGCGCCTGGGAGCCACGGACCCCTCAGGCAGCCCTTGTCCTCGGCCACTGGCAGCATCCACTGGGGACCCCTGTGAGACGGCCTCACCATGGCACTGTTTGCGGGCTCTGTCCAGCGTCTCTCGGGACAGTGCTGGAATCCTGGAGACACGGGCACGGGCACACAAAGGCTCCTCGGGAAGGGGCGGTCGGGGAGCCTTCGCAGCAAGGGCAGGGACCCAACCACACGGGGCCGGGGCCAGTGATGGCGACGATCCCCTGGGCCTACGAGGGCCGTGCAGGGCCCGGCAGCCCGTCCTGGCTGAAGGCAGCCCCTGCCTGGGCCAGGAGGGGGCCGCGGGATGTGCACAGCGGCTCGCTGCCCGCCCGCGCCGCCCTCAGCCAAAGCCCGCGAGCTGGACAGCAGGGGACGGGGCAGTGCAAGGGACGGGCCGTCTCCTTCAGCGTCAGCGCAGGAGCAGGACAGAGAAGAGGGGGCGTGGTGGGGAGGTGACAAGGGTGTGCCTCTGTCACACAGGGACGGTGACCGCACACGGGGACGGTGACCCGCACACGGGGGACGGTGACCCGCACACGGGGACGGTGACCCGCACACGGGGGACGGTGACCCGCACACGGGGACGGTGACCCGCACACGGGGGCGGTGACCGCACACGGGGACAGTGACCCGCACACGGGGGACAGTGACCGCACACGGGGGCGGTGACCGTCACGGGGACAGTGACCGTCACGGGGGCAGTGACCGTCACGGGGACAGTGACCATCACGGGGGACAGTGACCGTCACGGGACGGTGACCGTCACGGGATGGCGACCGTCACGGGGACAGTGACCCACATGGGGGCGTGACCGTCACGGGGACAGTGACCGTCACGGGGCAGTGACCATCACGGGGAACAGTGACCGTCACGGGACGGCGACCGTCACGGGACGGACCGTCACGGGACAGTGACCATCACGGGGACAGTGACCATCACGGGACAGTGACCGTCATGGGACAGTGACCGTCACGGGGACAGTGACCGTCACGGGACGGCGACCGTCACGGGACGGCGACCGTCACGGGGACGTGACCGTCACGGGACAGTGACCGTCACGGGACGGCGACCGTCACGGGGACAGTGACCATCACGGGGCGGTGACCGTCATGGGGCGGTGACCGTCATGGGCAGTGACCGTCACGGGGACACTGACCGTCACGGTCAGCAGCGTGCTGCGTCCGTTCCAGTGTGTCACCTTTAGCGCCTGGCGGAGTCCAGCACCTGTGACACCGCTTCCGCGCGTCCTGTGGGGGGCGCTGGGCTGGAGCACCTGCCGGCGGCGTGTCTGGTGCTTCTCGTCGTCCCCGTTTGCGGTTAGACTGGTGAGCGCGCCCTCAGCCAAGTGGGAGCCTGCGGTCCGGGGTGGGCCCACACGGCCTCATCCACGGGCGCTGGCCAAGGGTGTGACGCACTCGGGCCGCGTGTCCACGGGGCATCGGGGAGACGGGCGGGGGGCCCTGGCTCTGAGGAGCCGCCCCGCGCAGACAGCAGTGCTCACGGCGGGTCCTGGGGCACGCACCCCCGTCCTGCCGCGCCTCCCCGCCGCCGTCCTCGGGCGAGGTGTTTTCTGCCACCGCCGCGAGTGACCGGGGCGACCCCTCCGCAGCGGCCGCGTGAGGGCCGCGCTGCCCGAAACGCCGCCCTGCGCGCTGCTCAGCGTCAGACAGTGAGTGTGTGGCCTCAGGGAGGTGCGCTGGGCGACTCGGGGCCCCCCAGCAGGCCCCGGTCAGAGGCAGACGGAGTCCGGCGCGCGGCGCGGCTGCTCTGCTTCCCCTGCTGGCGCCGGGCGGGCACGCCGCGCCCCCGGCGAGGGACCAGCCCCGGGCCCCGCAGGCGAGGACGGCCCACACCGCCCCGCGGCGCACCCCGCGAGCCCGCGCCCTGCTCCCCGCGCGTCCCGGCGCCCGCCGCGCGCCCGGCGGAGCGTGCCGCGTGACAAAGCGGACATTCCCCGGGAAACAGCGTTTGATGGCGATTTTCTTCCTTGGTGTCAACACCCAGAAGTGGGCGTTATCACAGAGCTCGCCCCGCCCCCTGCGCCCGGCTGCAGGAGAGAAGGGGGGCCGCGCGAGGCGTCCTCAGGCGGCAGCGGGCAGCGCCGTGGCTCGCAGGAGCCGCGCCGCGGCCCAGCGCAGGGCGCGCGGAGGCTGCCGTCTGCGGGGAGGGCCCTGGCTCCGGGCGCCTCGCCCTGCAGCGCGGCCCGTTGACCGCAGCACAGCGGCATCTGCCGTCGCCCCCGCTCCTCAGACGGTCTGGACGCGCGCCACCCTGTCCACACTCGCGCTCCACGCTGGGCGACACGCCTTCCGTATTGGAATTTCCTCTGGCAGAGCCCGTGAAATTGCTTCTTGCATCAGAAACAGAAATACAAGCTGGTCTCATTTGTCAGGTAATTCACAGGCTGCTGCGGAAAAATCGTTTTGTTTTTTTACAGAAACGTGTCTTTAATTCACAAAATTTCCTAAAGCTGCCAGTGGGAACGTCTCTTTCACGGCGTGTGGCCCCCACCATCTGTGCCGGCCTCCCCGGCCGCTCCACGTTGCTCAGGCCACCTGTGCCCCAGGTGCAGGGCTGGGAGCCCGTGCCCTTGTCTGCCTGCTGCTCAGATCCAAGTGAACCTCACCCCAGGAAGTCTTCCCATATCACCTCTCCACGGACGGCTTCCATGGCCCCCGCTGTTCCTCTCCACACTGCTGCTTTTGCCCGTGTTAAACTGTAATTCATCATTGTTTCCTCTGCTGAAATGTACTGTCATTGAGGACTCACTTCTTCAATTAAAGATAAATTTACTTTTTATTACAACAGCGATATCCGGTCCGTGCAGAACACATAAGTATAAAGAAGAATAATTGAGAAGCCATGACCACTGCTTCCTGTGCTGACCCCGCGGCCCCCAGCTCCGTCCTCTGCATGGTGCGGGCGCGTCTGTTTCTAAGGGGTTCAGAGCGCTGAGCTTAGGCTCAGCTCTGCAGGAACACCTGCCGACCCGGCTCCCGCTTCCCCCTCTGCCCCGCCTCCCTCCCACCCTCCCCACCCTCCCACACCCCTCTCCCTCCTGCGCCCCGCCTCCGTCCCTCCTCCTCCTCCTCGGGGTAACTTTCCTCCAATTTCCTCAAGTGTTGATTCCTCGATGCCAGAAGGAAATAAATCTAAACATTAGCAGTGGTTTTTCTGGGGCTGTGATTGTAAGTGGGCTTTTCACTCATTCTGCGTCCCTAACGTTTGCTCACTTTTCCCATCATGTTTATCTGGCACTCTCGTAACGGGAAGAAGAGTAATTTCGTGTCACTGTCCTTTTAGGGCTCCCGGGACAGGGCCTGAGGCAGCACTGTGTGCGCGTCTGACTTCCCGCGGAGGATGGCTTCGAGGGCCCTGCGTGCCAGGGCTGACGCCTGCGTGTCTCCTCCCCCAGGTGCCGCAGGACGAGTGGGGAGGCTACCCCACGGGCGGCAAGGACGAGATCCCGTGCAGGAGGATGAGGAGTGGGAGCTACATCAAAGCCATGGGCGACGCGGACAGCGGCGAGTCAGACTCCAGCCCGAAGACGTCGCCCACGGCGGCCGTGCGGCCGGAGCCCTTGCTGCAGTCGATGGGCCAGAGGCCCCTGGGAGACCTGCAAACGTAAGGCGCACGGCCAGCCCCGCGCAGACGCATGTCCCCAGGACCGTCTGCCGCAGGCCAGCGGCGACAGCCTCACTGTGGCCGCGCTGAAAATAGCAGGCTTAATGACCAGTGGTTCTCAAGTCCCCTTTTGAAGAGTCAGGCCCTCGCTTATCTGTGATCTCTGACTAATTAAGGAAGTAGACTTGGACGCGTGCTGTGTTGCATGTTAAAGCACCTGTCTTCAAAGGTCGTTCCGGTTACATCCTCAAGACCATGTGTGTGTGCGTATGTGAGTATGTGTGTGAGTGTGTGTGCGAGAGAGAGGCAGAATCATAATAGTGACTTTTGTACCGTAACTTCTGAAGTGCATTTGTAGGCAACAGTTTTTTGAAGGGTGAAGGTAGGACATGGAATGGTTTTACAAGTACAATAGCATGTGCTTTATATTTTTGTCCAAAGATGCATATTGATCAATTTAACTAATTTCTGACGTGAATAGAGAAAACGGGGACTTGGCCCTTCGTGTGACCGTGCAGCTACACCCTTGCCCCTCGCGGCTCCGCTGCCAGCCAGGCTGGGGGTGCGTGTCACCACCCTGCATAGCAGCAGGGTGAACTGGCCTCTGGGTGCTTCACCCACGGAGCGCACAGCCGCGTGCTGTGACGCCACGTGGCACAGTGATACTGTGGACGAGCTGCCCAGGGCATTGAGAGGCGGTGTCGTTTCCCCTGCCCATTGCTCTTGGACATTCGTTCACAGGATGAAAAATAAGTTCTTGGTTGCACCCAGACGCTGCGCTTGACAGGTGGGACCCGTGAGCATTCAGTTGCCTCCCACAGCGGTTCTGTGGGGGGTGCGGGGGCAGTGGGTGAGACAGACACCCACGTGTCACTCCGCACACATGCCTCACTCAGGGGGCCTGGTCGGGGCAGCGCCAGAGCCCCACACTGCGGCCGCTCGCGCACTCGCTGGGCTGGGGCCGGTGTCGGGGACTGTGAGACGAGCAGTCGGGGCGCAGAGCCCCACCCCCACCCACTGCCCCGCGGTCACGGCCCAGACACCGGCCTCCCCACCTCGCCCGGGCGCTGGAGATGCTCGTGAGAACCAGGAAGCGCCTGGACCTCCGGCAGCAGCAGCTGCGTCTGGCTGGCCTGGGGGCTCAGAGCTGCGGACGCCCACCCACGGCCTGGTGTGGGAGCCCGGGTTGCCGGACGTTGGCGTCCCTTCTCATTTTGAAAGTCCGTGATTGTTCTGTGACCGTACGCATTGAAAGCACATGGCGTTTCAGCCACGAGCAGGAGCCAGGTGTCAGAACGACGCACCTGATCCCCGTGCCCCCCACGGACTCTCGGGGCACCTGCCTCCCGCCTCGAGTGCCCCTCGCGGATTCTCAGGCTCCTCACTCGGCGCGAGGGGCTATTCTCGCCCCCTCCTGTTGCAGGGACTGCCCAGGCTTGGGGACTTGGCACCAACGCTAACGGCGCTCAGAAGGCGGTGACGTTTGCATTCGTAAGACCCACGCGGTGGACACAGTGAACGTCTCAAGAACCCAACGGCGGCGACGAGGCCAAGGGCACCTGACAGTGTGACCTAAGTGCCGACGACCTTCGCCGTCCGCCGTGGGAAGCAGCTGGACGTCCCTAACACAGGCACGCACACGGCCACTTCAGGTGTGACGGGGGCGCTGGAAGGCAGATGCACCAGGCTGCCCCCAGCTGCTCCTGCCGCACACGCCGCACACTTCACGCCTGCCACACCAAAGGCCTCGCACCTCGCACACTGCCGCTCACGCTGCTTAGCAGTCGGGTCCACTTCTCCCTTTATTCCATACGTGGCCACTCCCTCCCTCCACCCAGCAAATGTGGGGCACCACGCCGAACCCCCAGTAAGTGTGCGAGACCATCCTCGCCCAAATCTGACGCAGCTGCGGGGGTGGTGAGTGGAGGGGGCGGCACCCGCCACCCGCCCAGCCCGCCCCGTGCCACACCGGTGTCCCCTGCAGCTCCCAGAGTAAGTCACGCTTTGGATTAATCTATGGAAATTTCTGCAAAAAAAAAAAAAGTTATGTTGCTGGGAGGCACGTCAGTTGGCACATCTCACTTTTGCTTGGAATTTTATAGATTTTAATGTAGTCATTTCAATTAAATGACATCACAACAGCTATGCAGCGGGGAGGTTAGGACCGCACCCAGGTTCCCGGACCCGACGCAGAGAAGCACGAGCCAGAGGGCAGCTGCAGGCGACGGCTCGAAGCAAAAGCAGCCGCATGCACCGCGTGCGCCCTGGAAGTGGCCCCTGCGAGCAGCCGGCACACGCCCCCCAAACGGGACACCTGCACCGGCCCGCCGGGCTGCTGGCCGTGCCCTGCCTGCACTGCGGTCACCGCCGGGAGCCGCCTCTGGGGGTCACTTCCGCGGGTCACCTCCTCTGGGCGTCTCCGGGTGCAGGGTCCTGCAGCGAGCTTCCTCATCGCCACACTGATCTCTGCCACCTCTGACTCGCCATCCCCAGGGCCTGCACCCTCGGAGGCCAGCGGGTGCCTTGTCCACGTCACCACCGTGCCTCCCCTGCGTCACCTGCGCTGTGTACACACCGCGCGAATGAGTCGTACTCACTGCTTGTGAATCGCTTGTCGGGGGTCATTGCTAATCGACTTAAATGAATCGCTATTAAGGGCACCCGTAAAATAATTGCTTTTAAAGATTCTAAAAATAAAGATCATCAGTTTAGAAGCTAACTCACAGCTTCCCAATTCCTGCAGCTCTTAAGTGAATCAGAAGCGGCGGCGCGCAGCTGGGCTCCGCGAAGCACCACACGCCCGAGTGCGGCCGTCAGGCAGGGGCAGCCGGGGCGTCCACACGGTGTCCCCGCACAGCCCCCAGGGCCAGCGCGGGCTGGCGCCCCGGGCTTGGCGGAGTGTCGCCAGCGCCTGCAGTGCAGCCGTGATGCGTCCAGCCTCCCGGACCCCACGTCGCTGGCGCGTCTCAGACATGCGCCGTCCGGGCGGGCGGCAGCGCGGGGCGGGAGGGAGTGGCCGCGGGCGCTGTGCCCAGGTCCCGCCCGCGGGGAGCAGCCCCGTGTGTGCGTGGCAGACCCAGCTGGCGCTTGGAAGGGTTCTGCCGAGACTGCCCCATCGCCCTTCTCCCTGGTGTCCCTGAGCACGTGGCCGGGCACTCCGCACACAGCCCCACTCAGGAGCGGCTGCAGGCTCCTGCTGGGCAGGGTGGCCTCGTCCCGAAGGCCGGTCCCTCTGCGGAGCCCGGCGCCGGTCCACGCCCGGCCGGAGCCGGGTCAGCTCCAGGGGCACAGGACAGGCACGCGGGACCCTGCAGGACAGGCACGCGGCCCCGTGGCCTGTGGTGTGGGGGTGTCGGGGGGACGCGGGGGTCAGCGCCCCGCTGTTGCCCCGGCCCCGCTGCTGTCCTGTTGTGTGACGCGTGACTGCGCAGCTTCGCGGCTGCCCTTCCCTTGCTCCTCACGTCGCGCATCCCAGCCGGGTGCTGCCCGCGGACGGTCTGGCGTCCGGGACGAGGACGCCCTGCGCGCGGCCTCTGCCGCCCCGCGCCCCCGGGCCCCCTGCTCCCAGCCGCTGCGCATGCGCGTGGAGCACGTGAAGGCGAGCGAGGCCCCTGGGCCACGTCTGGCCACCGTCGTCGATTCCGGCCGACTCGTCGTCCTTCCCGCGTCTGCCCCGCGCTAAGCTCTTCGACAGCGGCCCCTCTCCCTCCGGCATGTGGAAGGAGGTTCAGAGATTCAGGGACGACGTTACCGGTTTCCCATTTTTCCCGCTCTGGTCACATGAGGTCTGAGTGTCCTGGAAGCCGAGCCATCGGGCCGACGCTCGCGGTCTTGGTGCGGGGTTCCCCCTGCCGGCCCCGTGATTGCGCCTCTGCCCCGGCCGCGTCACCACGTGACCGAGGGCGTCAGCGGGGCTGTCGGCGGAGTGCTGAGGGCTGGGCGGACGGACGGACGGATGGAGCCTCACACCTGCTCGGGGATGAGTGTTGAGGGTCCCTGATCTTTCAACAGACTTGCAGGCGGCTGGCAGTGGCCGCCGGGCTGGACTTCCGACCGCCCCTGCGCCCCCGGGCGGGTTCTTGCGCGGATCAGAGTGCGGGGGGCAGGGTGGAGCTGGAGGAGCCAGGGCAGCGCTGAACCCCAAGCAGCAGCAGCCTCCACCAGGCCTCACAAGCCGCATCACGTGCGGGCGTCCCCGGCGCGGTGAGGAACGTCCAGCGCGCTGAGTCACGTCTCCTCGGAGCGCGCGTCTGGGTCCGTTTATCGCCGTGTTGCCCAGTAAGTTCGCGTTCAGGACTGATACATAAACCGATCATTACGAAGTAACTATATGAATAAATAGGTGTCCCTACCTCAGACATTAAACAGGCACCTAAGCTAAATAGCTAATTAAAAGTTACAGAAACCACTCTCACAGGGAAAGAGGTGACGTTTTATTAAATTGCTTTGGAAGTAACCATTTTCATTAGGCTAAAAATGTCTTCAGAATCTCTTATTGAGAAATTTGGCAATACATATCGAAAACATTTCATTTGTGGAATCCCAAGTTAAAAAGATTTCAACAAAAAAATTTAACTGAAAAAAAAAAAAAAGCCCTAGTAGAGTTTCTGCTCCTCCCCTTACTTGTAGAAAAGAACTAGAAACTAAGTATTTATTAACGTAGGGAACGATACCCTCACTCCGGGCCTCTGGCCCCGCGTCTGGAAGCAGTCTGCAGCATGAGCCAGCGCCTCCCGGTCTCCACGCAGAGCCTGGGAGGGTCGGGCGGGCAGAGCGGCGCTGGCCCCCAGGGCCCTGTCCTGGCGGGCCCCTCCCCTCAGGAGCGGACGCCCCCGAGCTGTGGTGCGACCACCCTCCGCCCGCCCCATGCCACCCCTCGCGTGGCAAGTGGCCAGGCCCCGGGCCTGACCTAGTCGCACAAGCCGGGGCAGCAGCCAAGGTGCGACGTGGGAGGGTCTGCCGGCGACTCCTGCCTCGAAGACGGTGGCAAGGACTTGAGGGGCCTCCAGGAGCCGAGAGGGCCCAGCCGACAGCCAGCGAGGAAAGGGGCCTCCGTCCTACCCCCACGAGCAGCCAGGCTGTGCCAGCACCCGAGTGAGCGGGGCAGGGGCGCGAGCTCGGCCTTGATGCCGGCCTGGGCCGGGCCGGACTAGGACCTGCAGCTCCAACACGCGTGACAGGAGCGGCGTGCGAAGCTGCTGGGCCTGTGGTCATCCATCACGCGGTGCGGTCAGGGCTCTAGAGAAACGGTGCGCGCGCGCATGCAGGTGCGTGTGTGCCCATGTGTGCGTGTGATCGGCACAGCTTCAGGGCGCTGACCCTTTGCACAGTCGAAGATAAACGTCGTGTACACACGTGACAGGTTTGTCCCCAGGAACAGGCTCGCACGTGTGCGTGACGAGTGCAGGCCCTGCGGCTCACGGTCCAGGGAGGAGCTGGGGCTGCAGCCACGGCGAGGCCACCTGCAGGTGGGATTTCTGTTCCTCAAGGAGACCTGCAGCTGATCAGTGGGGCCCGCGCCTCCCAGGGAGGGGCCTCTGCCTCGCCGAACGCCTGCTGGTGTGCGTGCAGACCGGTGATCACCCGAGAGGACGCCTTCCCACACCGTCCAGGGTGGCGGCCCCAGCCTCTGGCAGGGCCTGGGGCTCCCGTGAGCATCTAACTAATGCCTGAGGACCTGAGGCGGAGCTGAGGCGGTGACGCCGGTGCTGGGGAGTGGCTGCAGGTGCAGACGAAGCTTCTCTCACCCGCCGGCCACCCGCCGATCACCTCTGCTATGTAGCCCGGTTCCTCACAGGCCACGGACCGGTACTGGTCTGCGTCCCAGGGGCTGGGGACCCTGCCCTAGACAAGTGTTCAGCCACACATCTGGGCACTGTTGTCTAGCCAAGTTGACACACAAAGTTAACCATCACGCAGAGAAATGGAAAACACATACAGGAAAGCACCCGAATGTCAATGGCTAATCTCTTCGTGGTGGATTTGTGGCTGAATTTCATATTCTCTTCAATATTTTCTATTTTTTTCAAAAGCATATATTAGTGTTAAAATAAGAAAAGATATTAAAAATCAATCTCATTGTTTTCTAAGACCCCTTATCACCTATAAGTAAGTACTGTTTTTTCCACTAATAACGGCGTTTTAAAACACATTATCCTTGTGTGGTAAAGTTCCATAGTAATGAATTCATCCTTAGCAGCTTCATTGGACTTTTTGGCTGTGCATGGAATTACAGCTTCGCAAGTGTCAGGCTGGGGGCGCGTCCATGTTCTGTCTCCAGGGCTCATGCGAATTGACCTGTGACCCAGGGCGAGAACAGGCCTTGGAATGAGGGGGACACAGAGCCCGCAGCCGAGACCAGAGTGAGCCCAGAGGAGGAGCGGGACGTGGGGTGCGGGCAGCTGTGCGGGGCCCAGGGCCACGTCCCCTGAGCCTGGGGCCTCGTGTGCCTGAGGGGCGGAGGGACCCTGCAGTCCAGCAGATGAGTGAAGCCACCTGGTCCATCACGAGGCCCGTGGGAGGGTGGGGCCGCCCTCCCTGCTGCACCCGGCTCACGGTCACCGTGCAGCGGGTAGCAATGACGTGAGTGGGTGTGCCAGCCAACTGGGCAGTGGTGACGTACTCACTGAACGTGCAAGTAGCGTGCTGTGTGGCCAACTGGCTGACCCGTCCATCCTTACCAAACGCGTGCACGTTGGCCAGCATGGCCAGCAGCGTTCACTCGTCCTGTCTGGGAAGCTCCTCCTGAATGTGAGTTGTTTTCGGGGACTTGGGCCAGGTTACTGGACCCAGCCCCACCCGGATGGTGCGATGGCCTCTTCCCCAACGTGAGGGCCACTCTGACCTGCGCCTGCTGCTGGCCTGGCCTGGTTGGCCAGTCAACCCAAAGACCAATGGCCGGTCCAGGCCCCACAGTCACGTCTCCACACGCGATGACGAGAGCAGACGCCCTGACCGCCGCCCTCGATGCCTCCCGCTGGGACTGGCCACCCGTTTCCTGTCTTCCTGGTTGAGTCGGGCCTGGCGGGGACAGGACGCTGCCTGGCCAGCCCGCGTGTTCTCTCAGTGTTGGCTGGGCAGGAAGCCGCTGCTCAGTACTGTCCCGTTTCGTGTTTGAGGAGACCCCGTGCAAATCGCTCCACGCGGCTGCTCCCGCAGGAAGGACTCCTGACCCCCGCCACCGGGGACACCCACGCTCCACTCGGCACTTGCGGGGCCGGAGGTCGGTTAGACAGATGAACCTGGGGCTGACGGCAGGGTGGACGCTGCCTGCCTGTGGCCGGGGCCTGCGTGGCTGGGGCCTGTGTGGACGGGGCCTGCGTGGCTGGGGCCTGCGTGGACGGCCTGCATGGCCTCCCGCAGCCCTGCAGGCGCGTGGCTGGGCGGCGGCTGCCTCGGTGCAGACAGAAACCCTGCCTCCCGGCCCCAGGGGAAGCCTGTTTCACAGGTGTGCTTCTCACCGTGTGGGGGTGAATGGATAAAAACCAGATTCTCTGAAAGACCCCTCGGTGGGGTCCTTGACCCTCGCGC
Source organism: Eonycteris spelaea (assembly GCA_003508835.1). NCBI lineage: Eukaryota > Metazoa > Chordata > Mammalia > Chiroptera > Pteropodidae > Eonycteris > Eonycteris spelaea. Next base: position 21,596 of record PUFA01002723.1, read on the forward strand.
AGGTCGACCTGCGTTTCTCCATGTCCGGCCCCCGGGCATCCTGTGGCAGAAGTGCCCGGAGTGTCTGTTAAACGCGGGGTGGGGGTGGGAAGCACCCGGCTGTGAAGCAGACGCTGTAGTCACGCTGCCGGTCGTGTTCTGTTAGCACACAAAATGCATTTGTCGATTTGAGCAGGAAAAGCCACGTCATAGTGAAAGGGCTTTACTCGGTCAGGACGTGTGGCTGGGCCGTGTGTCCCTCTGCTGCCCCGTTCCTCACGAAAGCGGGTCGCCGGAAAGCGAGTCCCATCAGGAGCTCACTTTGGGGAGCAGGCGCCGTTCTTCCCCTGGCCGCTGTGGCATCCGCCTCGTCGCCACGTGCACACTCGTCCACAGCCCTGTGCGGTCACACGCCGCACTGTGGGGAGACGGCCCACAGGGCTCGAGGTGGGGGCGTCCCGTGTGCCAGAGGCCCCCGGCCGGCACCCGCATGCTCCGCCACCCTCAGCGTTCCACCAGGCAGCAGGAAGGGAGGCCAGAGAAATCGTTTTTAAGGGGGTTTGGGAGAAAACAGTCATAATAAAACACGTTTACTTTCCTAGTCTGCTTTTTCTACCTGCCTGTGTTACATAATCTAAGTTAAAACCACAGGAAAGCCTTTTGTCTGTCTTCTGCCTTGCTGGGTCTTTAGCTGCAGGGCCGGGCCCTTCGGCCGTGGGGCCGTGGGGCCGTGGGGCCGGGCCTGTCGGCCGCGGGGCTGGGTCCGTCAGGCGCAGGGCTGGGTCTGTTAGCCTTGGAAGGCTCATGTGGCTGTGGCGAGACCCCAGAGGCTCCTGGCTCTGGTTCGAGCTGAGTCCCCGTCAGGCTGTGCACTGACTGGTGTCGTCAGTTCTTCTTAACGATGTGGGACAGTCCTAATTTCCTGCCTGGCCAGAACACGTCAGGGTTCAAAGCAACTTCACAGGTGGCCTTGCTAGCACTTTTCATGAAGCTTGCACTTGTACGTGGAAACCTCGCGAGTGTGCACAGAGCCGTCTGCCGAGAGGCAGGCGCCGGCCGACAGCATCCGCGCCGCCCTGGGGCACACTCACGGACTGCCTTCCCCATTCTTTCTCTTCCAGCCAGAGCTACCTGCAAGCTGCCAGCGATGGGCCTGCTGGCCACAGCCTGGACCCCGTGGCCCACTACAACTCCCCGAAGTTCCGGTCCCGAAACCAGAGCTACATGAGAGCCGTGAGCATGCTGAGCCAGGCCAGCTGCGTGAGCCAGGTGGGGCCGCCCGTCCTCCGCCCCGGGCCCAGCCCCCAGCACACACTGTCCCACAGCCCCGCTGCCCGGCGCGGGGCCCGCGCACCGCGGGGCGTTATCTGGTTGTGAGCCGGAGCTGGGTGAGCGGAGGTGGTTCTAACCCGTCTGCCATGTGACCCTCCTCGCTCCCCCGAGTGACCGGCTGGCCTCCTGGCCTCCTTGCCGGTTCAACTCAGACCGCCTGCTCTTCCCAGGGGGGTTCCCCAATAAAACAGGGCCAGGGACCATCTCCGGGGACCAGGCTCTTACGACAGTGGCTGTGAGTCACGTCCCCAAGCCGAGCCTCACGCGTCCAGTAGGAAGAGTTGGGAGCGCTGGGGGCTGTGTCACCCGAGGACCAAGTCCGTCAGGCTGGGTGGCCGTGTAGCCCCCAGGACTTGGGATCCCCACGTGAACAGAAAGGAAGGCTTTGGCCGCTCACGGCAAGGCTGGCGAGCGGGCCCAGCGTGGGGGGAGAGGCTGCGTGAAGGGCAGGGGGGGGGCCCTGGTCATGTGCGCTGCGGACCGAGCAGCTCGATTCACACGTCTGAGGAAACGTGCACCTTTGGGGGTGCTGTGTGCAGCTCCCACTGGACCCCCTCCGCCAGCCGTGGCCGAGGAGACGCCAAGGCCGCCTGAGCAGGCTCCTCATGCAGGGCGGGACACGTGAGAACCTGCCATCCAGAGCCGTGTGTCGGTGACTCAGGCCACACAGTCCCTGGTCACAGCCCACCAGTTCTTCCGAGTTCCTCAGGCCACTTCTTCGCGGGTGACCGTCCTCAGGGCGGGGCTCGCCTGTCCCTCAGCCCCTCAGACAGCGCCAGGTGTTGCTGCCACCCCAGGGTGACACATGACATGGCCTCCGGCCGCGGGAGCGCCGGTTCCCGGGGGCACAGAGCCAACCCCAGGGCACACGCGATGCACA
>PUFA01002724.1:0-23771 GCA_003508835.1 Eonycteris spelaea
TTACAGGAATATTTAAGGGTTTTAGGGACTCTGAGTATGGACAACCTGTTTCAAAAAATATTTTCCTGGCATTCATAGTACATTGGGATCTATCCCAACAGAAGAGTGCCATTCCCAGGGATATATCTCCTCATTGACACTGCTATGACACATGGTGGGCGAGCATCACTTAGATGGAGCTGTCCAATTCTGAGTATAATAACACCCTTTCTTCTATGGCCTCCCCAGTTTTTCACCTCTACTCATGAAAGAGCAAGCTCTTCCATTATACAACTCCCTGCCGTAATATTCCCTAATCAAATATCTATATTGGAATTCTGTGATTAGGTAACTCTCTGAACTTAAATAGCATGTGTGTGATATATATATGAATGAATGAAAGGTATTTCTTCAGAATAGGAGCAATGAGAATCTCCTTATGTAAGCTTTCCTGTCATTTAGTTTTTCAGTGACCTATGTGGTGTCTCAAAACTTTTGTACCAAGTTAACAATAAAGGAGGGAATTTTATACTGATAACTTTGTAGGTTTTTTTGAAAGCTTTTTAATCATAGTTCTGAGGATCCTAGAAATGTAATGACTTTTGCTTTTTCAAAACTTAGATTGCAATATAAACAAAACAAAAGAACTCATGGATACAGGGAACAGACTGGTGGTTGCAGGAGGCTGGGGGTGGTGATGGTGGTGGTGGTGTGTGAAATGGGTAAAAGGGGCTCAAAAAGTACAAACTTCCATTTATAAAATAAATAAGTCCTGAGGATGTAATGTACAGCATGGTGACTATAGTAAATAATACTGTATTTTATATTTGAAAGTTGCTAAGAGAGTAAATCTTAAAAATTCTCATCACAAGGAAAAAATTATAACTATATGTGGGATGAATGTTAACTAGACTTATTGTGATCATTTTGCAATGTATACAAATATCAAATCACTTTGTATACCTGAGACTAATATACCGTCATATGTCAATTATATTGCAATTTAAAAAACAGAAAATCATTGTGGTTTTCGCTCTTCAATATTTATAGAAACAACTGGAAAAGCCTCATCTGTGATTGAATTCAAGAGTGCATCAAAACAAATGAGCATATGAATCTCCTAGAAATCTTGTAAAACTGTACATTCTGCTTTAGCAGTCTTGGTGTGGGCTCTGAGAGCCCATGCAGCTACTCTGCAAAGCATCTTTTGAGTACCAAAGCTTTCAACGATGAATTTAAGATCGAAGTCTGTAATTCTTCACTGATCTCTGTATTCAGTCGAGTCACAACAAGTACTGAGTAGATTATCATTTACAACAAACTCCCGTGAATATCATTTCATTTCGTCCTCATAACAGATGTTGGGGGAGTATATATTAAATTTCCTTTTGGTATTTGAGGAAACCAAGTAAATCTTGAAGATGTTAAGCATCTTCATTAAGAATAATTTCCAGTAGGCAATAAAGCCAGAATTTGAATTCAAGAATTTTGCCTCTAAATCATTAGTATTTTTCATTGCACCACAATTTCTTAAACTATTTCTTGAAACTGCTGTTCCTCAAGTACTAACGAAAAAAAAATGTGTAGGGAAAAATGTCTTACTCAAACAGAATTTTGAAATAGATATACAAAGAGGGAAAAAGAGATCATTCATAGATTGCCAACATCTGCCTAGAAGGAAAAGGGGTACCATACTCCACAGCACCAGGAAGTTGCAGGTGAGGCGATGTGATACATAAACTCATGATATCCCTTGTACATTTTGGTGCACGGACAGCTGATAACCAATGAAATGCAGCAATTTTCTGTTCCCTGTTTCAATCTGTCGGTCTCTGATGGGGTCCAAAATTTGTGACTTAAATGTTTTATGGTCAAATGGAAACATGTTAGACACCACTGCCCTCACCATCTTTAGATCCTCATAGAAGAGGTAGAGAATGCGGTGTTGGTCTTTTGCTTCCCACCATCCTTTCACATGGTCATACCAAGAACCCCAGCACACTGCAAGATGGGATGAAAAACAGGGTGATGAGTCACAGAAGTCCAATCACAGATATTCCACTGAAAAGAGGGTTCCTGCGTGTCACATTGATAGTTCCTTTACATTAAAGACGGCATAGCCCCTTCTGTTTGAAGGCAATAATTCTTTTGTTTGAGGGCATTTGAGAGTTTTGAGAAAGAAAGGAATCAAAGCTGAATTCTCTTACCTTTCCCGGTCAGAAAAGTCTCAAAATACTCTTCCCAGGTTCCTGGATCAGGAAGTATTTTATTCATCCTATGGAAATGGTAATAAGACACCACAGTGTCCTTGGGATTTCTTGCTACATAGATTATCTGGGAATGATGGGAGAGGGGAAGAATTACAAACAAAGATTAGACCTCTATGTAGTTATCACCCAGATAAATGATGTAAGGGTGGGTACATTTCATACTAATGAATTTTTCTGATTCTGTATTCTTATGATCTTGGCATTTGTGAGAGGATTCATATCAGGTTGCATATTGATTTTTGTGAAGAGGTGGATTCTTTTTTCTTTAATAGTAAGCGATGTATTTTAAAAGGAAATTGATTAAAGACTTCTAAGGTCATCCTAAGGACTGCACCTCTGGATTCCTTTTGCTCTTTACCTTACAATTTTTCTCTAGAAAGGATGGTGGCAGCAAATTGATGGGAAGATGTGTTTTAATGGTTCGTGGTGAGGGCATTGCATTAGCTTGTTCCAAACCTGTAAAAATGATTTTTGATCACTTTTCACTATTTTTCTCTATTTGCTTCAAAATATCGCTACTTTCATTATTCTACCTTAGGAACAACTGAACAACTCAAGACAGCTGAAAGAGCAGTGTAACTGTCTATAGATCTCATCTGAGAGAATATGTCTAACTTATGAATTGATGTTTTGGCTAGAACAACTTTCAACCATAACAAACAACAAACTGAATAAATAAGAACCTACAAATTCAAACCTTTCCACTCTGAGACTACTTGTGCTCATCCTTGTGGAGAGAAATTATTTTTTAATTGGAGAATCAAAACTTAACTTACTTTTGTATAAACAGTAATTCCATTAGACAATGTCTGAAGTATAACAATGCCAGATATTTAAAAAAAGAAAAGAAAAATTCAGAAAACCTATTAATACTTGTTTGAATGTCTAGAATTTTTAGAGAGTTATTTGATAGTAAAAATTCTGAGTTTATATTTAAGAGTATAGTCAGTGTGGCTCTTCAGTCACCAGATCCTATAGATGGGGTTATCCATTCAAGGAAAGGAAATCGTACGTGAATAGGTGTTCGCTTACTATTTTCAACATCACCTTCATTTTGTATTATTTCTTGTGTCCATGTGCACTATTTCTTGAGTCCATGTTGTTCCTTATTCCACATGGAAGATGAAGATACATATACATTTACTATACTTAAAATCTGATCAAATACTTGTTAGAACATTTAGAAAATTTTTAAAAATTTTTCTGAGTTTATTTGAGACAAACCGACTATATGCACTGGGAGTAAGATCTCAAATGCTCCCTATTAATGTGAATTTTAAAGCTAGGTTTATAATGGATTTCAGAAAACATCATTCTTTACATTCTGTTTTATCATAATACGAATTTTTATAAAGACTAAAATTTCAAGTGGACCTTACATGGCTAAATATACAATTGTTGTTGTTGTTGTTGTTGTTGTTGTTGTTGTTTTTTATGTCACAACCATTAATTTGGATTGATAGCCTATGGATTTAACTGCATTGTTCTTTAGAAAGAGTAGTTCTTGGACCCTGATCTGGGAGGATTTTGAGGGCTTCTGTGGGCGGATGAGGTGAAATCAGCATTGCAGAACAAAAGCCTCCCAAATTCTGTCCCAAATCAACCTGATTTCCCCTTTATAGCTCATGCACACAAAGCAACTTTTTTATAAGATCTGCAATCAGAGCCTGCATTCAAATAAAGAAATCAACAACTCTGGTGCTTTTGTGCTTGGCTATTTGATTGACTTTGTTCTGGGGAAGTAAAAAAAGAACGTCCATCACAGGAAGTATTAAATTTTTAAATTTGTAGGTCATTTTAATTAAATTTTTGTGTGTGTAGTTTTGTTTTCACAAGTGTTTGGTCTTAACCCATATCACTTTGCCCAGTAAACAGTTTTCCACTCAAACCCAAATGTATTTTTTATTTCATTATTAATATATCTTTCCCACTTACTTTCCTAACTCTCTTCTTCCCCTTCCCCTTCCACTTACCTGCTTTAGGATAGGTAGAAATAAGCAAGTCATCAGGCTTGGCTTGGAAGTTCCAGATCTGATCCCATGTGTCACAGGTGGGCATGGGTTGAAGAATTCCCTTCACATAGTCAGTAGCTGGGCGCTCTGTTCCATCAAATTTCAAGTCCTCCATTTTATTTAAGGTCATTAGTGTCAGAAGTAAGAGAACCGTGACAGATAAAATTCAGTCGTCAGAAAGCTATATTCCTGACACCCTACAGAGAATGCAAAGCTCAGACCACAAGCCTTTTCTAGGACAGCCTGGTGTTGGTTGTAAATCAAGGGAAAGCTAGCTCTAGTCTGCAAGTACAAGTTCAAGGGAGCTAGGAGTTATTGTTTAGGACTTTCTACGTAGGCACTTTCCAAATGAGCTCCAGCCCTCCTCCCCAGTGAAATTATGACAAACTATCCAAGACACGCAGAAATCTTGGCAGCTGTATCGTGTTCATGTCCAGTCCAGCTTTTCTGCATCAGTTTAACAAGAGTTAGGGCCAAGTTGTTTATATATCTTTTTTTGTGTTCATAAAATAATTCTCAGATACTTTGCATTAATTGTTTCTTTTGAGAATTTTAAGCTAAATAAAACGTTGAAGGAAAATTGACTATGAAATTGTAGATTGCAACATAGAATAATTTCCCTGAAAGGCTGAAAGGAAATTCCTGTGGGCTGTTAACAATGAGGTCTAGATTTGAATCTCACATCACAAATATCTGAAAGGGTCAACTTTGCTATTTTTAAGAGTAAAATAAATAATGCTCATTAGAGGTTTCCTTCCTTTTGTGGCTTATTTAAAATCGATATCAGTAGGACTCTCATCACAGCTATTAAAACATGTATGTGTCAAAACTAAAATGGATGCAAAAACTTTGGAGTTAGAGAGATGGTGGATGTGTTAGGACACACGGCCATTTGCTTCTTCCTTCTTGGCGTTCATTTCCCTGGCTTATGCCAAAGTATGCCTTGTTTTCTTAAAAGGCTTAGTGTTTATTTATCCTGTTTGCTCCTTTTCTTGGAACCATCCCTGACTGCTCCCTGACTTCTCCCACCCAGTTTCTCTGTCTCTTCTTGTGATAAAGAATACGTAATAAAGATGTAATAAAGATATAATAAAGAATATATCTAGACTTTGTCCCTGATTCCTGACACATAGTTTAGAAACCCTTGGCAGTTCCTGATTGATTGGAGTGTCTTTGGTTATTCATAATGAGTCCTATCAACTATATGTTAAGAAGGTGACTGCTGGTGGTCCCTTAGATAGTTTCAGAGGAGGGGCTGGCTACACCAGAAAGATTTAGAACTTTCAGTTCTAATTAGAACTTTCAGTCCCACCCCAATCTCCAAGAAGGGAAAAGGGTCTAGAGATTGAGTTCAATCATGCGGCCAATGACATGATAAGACCCCAGTAAAACTCTGGACACTGCAGCTCAGCAGTTTCCTGGTTGGTGAGCAGAGTGATGTTCTTGGAGGGTGACATGATGAGATACCACGGAAAAGGGCCTAGAAACTCTGTGCTCCCTCTTCTCTAAGACTTTGACCTACATGCTTCTTCCATTTAACTGTTCCTGATCTTTATCCTTTGTGATAAAACTGTAATTGTAAGTATAGTGCTTTCAGTGAGTTCTGTGAGTCATTATAGTGGATTATTAAACCTAAGGGGGTCATGGGAACCCCCAAATTTATAGCTGGTTAGTCAGAAGTGCACGTGGTCCCAAGACTTGTGGCTGGCATCTGAAGTGGAGCAGTCTTCTGAAAGACTTGGCCCTTAACTTGAGCGGTCTGCAGCAACTACAGGTGGTTAGTGTCAGAAATAAATTGTAGGACACCCAGTTGGTGTCAGAGATTGCTGTTGGAACACTCTTTGGCTCCTGGTAACCTCAATGGCTTTCTCAGAATGGTCTCAGAGAATGGTCTCTTTCCAGCAGTCAAGATTTCACTTCTTGCTTAAAAACATTCCCACCCAAACCTTTATAGTATCCCACAAGGGCCCTTATGTGGAGTCCTCTGCCTGTACCTTATGTTATGCTGCACTCACTGCCTCTCACGGGGCTTAAGAAAAAAATGCCTTTGTCTATCCTGACAAGCACCAGGCTCCCCTCTGCATTCTTGACACTGCCTTTATTTTCCCGGTATTCTCTTTAGCTCTTACATGTGGGGTTTGTTTGGTTCTTTGACATTCTTCGAGTCTTCTTTAACATCTTCCTTAAATGTTCCCTTTCTGGAGAGGGCTTCCTTGAACTTCATTGTCATCAGAAGTGAGTTCCAATTTCTTTGCTTGCAGTACTTTTCCTTCCTTTAGACTCACTATCAAAATTTAGATTTTTTTTTAAATTGAAGTAACATTGGTTTATAACATTATATAAGTTTAGGTGTGCAATGTTATAATTTGACATCTGTATATACTGCATCATTCTCACCACCAAAAGTCTAGTTTCCATCTGTCACCATGTATTTGACCTCCTTTATCCGTTTTGCCTTCTCTCTACCTCCCTTCCCCTCTGTAACCACTGACCTGTTGTCTGCCTTATGCATTTGTTCCTTTGTTTGTCTTCTTTTTCTTTGATTTAAAAATATACAATGAATGAGTGAAGTCATATGACATTTGTCTTTTTTCATCTGACTTATCACACTAAGCATAATACCCTCAGGGTCCATGTCGTTCAAATGGTCAGGATTGTATCATGCAAATGCAGGATTTCACCTTTTTTATTGTTGAGTAGTAGTCCATTGTACACACACACAAACATACATAATTATATCTTCCTTATCCAACTATCCATCTACAGACATTTAGGTTGTTTCCATATCTTGGCTTTTGTAAATAATGCTGCAGTGAACATAGGTGTGAATATATTTTTTCAAATTAGTGTTTTTCTATTCTTTAGGTAAACATTCAGAAGTGGAATAACTGGATCATACAGTAGTTCTATTCTTAATTTTTTGAGGGATCTCCATACTGTTTTCCATGGTGGCTGTACAGCAGGTTCTTTCATTATAGCATTGATGAGATGCCTTAGGAACTTAACTCTTGTTTCTATCAATTAGCCTCTGGTAAAATTGGTTTCATTATATGTTTTTTTCCCTTAAAGTAGAAGAACCTATCAATGACATTAAGTGAGAACTTAACTGTAATAATTTACATCCCTACCAACAGTGCGCAAGAGTTTTCTGTTCTCCACATCCTCTCTGGCACTTTTTCTTATTTATTTATATGATAATTGCTGTTCCAACAGGTGTGAGGTGATATCTTATTATAGCTTTGATTTGCATATCTCTAATAATTAGTGATGTTGAACTTCTTTTCATGTGCTTGTTGGCCATCCATATGTCTTTTTTGAAAAAACGTCTACTCAGATCCTCTGCCCATTTTTAAATCATGTCTTGTTATTGCTGTTGTTTAATTGTCTGTGTCTTTGTATAGATTGGCTATTAACCCCTTATCAGATGCACGATTTGCAAATACTTTCTACCATTTAGTAGATCACCTTTTCATTTTGTTAATAGTTTTCTTTGCTGTGCAAAAGCTTTTTGGTTTGATGTAGTCCCATTTATTTATTTTTGCTTCATTTTCCTTGTCGTTAGAGTTGAATCCACAAAGATAGTTATCTCTAAGGTAGTTAATAAGGAGCTGGCCATCTATCTTTTCTTCCTTTTACATGGTTTCAGGCTTTATGGTCAAGTCTTTAATTCATTTTCAGTTAATTTTCATGTATGGTATAAGATAGTAGCCTAGTTTCATTCTTTAGCACATGGCTATCCAGTCTTCTTAATACTATTTACTGAAGAGAGTCTCCTTTCTCCATTGTATGTTCTTGGATCCTTTGTCATAAGTTAGTCGTCCACATGTGTGTGTGTATTTCTGGGCTCTTGATTCTGTTCCACTAATCTGTATGTCTCTTTTCTGCCAATATCATACATACTGTTTTGGTCACTATAGCTTTGTAGTTTAGTATGAAATATGAATAACCAAACTAATTTCTTTTTCCTCAGGATTGCTTTGACTATTCTGGGTGTTTTGTTGTCCTATACAAATTTTAGGATTTTGTTTGTTGTTGTTCTGTTTCTGGAAACATGCTATGAGAATTTTGATAGGGATTGCATTGACACTGTAGATTGCTTCGGGTAACATGAACATTTTAACAACGTTAATTTTTCCAATCCATGATTGCAGAATATTTTTCCATTTTTTCATGTGCCTTTTCAATTACTTTCAACACCATCTTATCATTTTCAATGTACAGATCTTCAACGTACTTACTTAAATTTATTCCTAGGTATTTTATTCTTTCTTTCACAATTGTAAATGGGATTTTAAAAAAAAATTATCTGATTTTTTGTTGTTAATGTATGGAAACACAAAAGACTTTCGTGTATTGATTCATATCCTGCAAGTTTACTGTATTATGTTTGTTATTTCTAACAGTTTTTTTTTATATGTGTGGAGTCTTTAGGATTTTCTATAGATAAAATTATGTCATCCACAATAGTAACAGCTTCACTTCTTGCTTTCTAATTTGAATGCCTTTTGTATCTTTTCTTTCCTGATTGCTCTAGCTAGGACTTCTAACAGTCTATTCAATAGCAGTGAGGGTGGGCATTCTTATCTTGTTCCTGATCTTAGAGGAAAAACTTTCAGTTTTCACCATTGACTATGATACTAGCTGTGGGTTTGTCACATATGGTCTTTATTATTTTGATGTACATTTCTTCTATACCCATTTTATTGAGTTTTTAAAATCATAATATATTTTAATCTTGTAAAATGCTTTTCCCACATATATTGAGATGATTAAATGATTTTTATTCTTCGTTTTGTTAATGTGGTACATCACCTTGATTGATCTGCGGACACTAAACCACCTTTGTGTCCCTGAAATAAAACTTACTTGATCATGTGATTAGATTCTTTTAATATATTGTATTCAGTTTAGTGATACTTAGTTGAAAACTTTTGCATTTTTGTTCATCAGAGATATTGGTCTGTAACTTTCTCTTTTTGGCTTTCTTTGTCTGGTTTTGTTATTAGGGTAATGGTGGCCTTGTAAAATTAATTTGGAAGCTTCCCCTCCTCTTCAGTTTTTTGGAAGCATATTAGAAGGATAAGTATTAAATCTTCTTTGAATATTTGTTAGAATTCACCAGTGAAGCTGTCTGGTCCTACCTAGACTTTTGTTATTTGGGAGGTTTTTGATTAGTGTTTCAATCTCCTTATTAATGAATGGTCTATTCAGATTTTCTATTTTTTTATGATTCATTTTGGAAGGTTGTATAATTTGAAAAATTTAATTTCCATTATATTTTCTAATTTTTCGGCATGTAGCTACTTATAGTAGTGTCTTGTGATTCTTTTTTTTTCCTGTGGTATGCATTATAGCTTTTCTTTTATTTCTGATTTTAGTTATTTGAGCCTTCTCTCTTTATGTCTTAGTGAATCTAGCTAAATGTTTATCAATTTTGTTTATGTTTTCAAAGAACCAGCTCATAGTTTTATTGATCTGTTCCATTGTCTTTCTAAGTCTCTATTTCATTTATTTCTGCTCTGATTTTTATTATTTTCTTCTCTCTACTGACTTTGGGATTAGTTTGTTCTTCTTTTCCTAATTTCTTTAGGTGTAAGATTCGAATGTTTATTGGAGATTTTTCTTTTTCTTGAAGTAGGCCTGTATTGCTGTAAGCTTTCCTCTTAATACTGCTTTTGCTGAATCTTGTAGTATTTGGTATGTCATGTTTACATTTTTATTTGTTTCCATGTATTTTTCTTATTTCTTCTTTGACTTCCTCATTGACTCACTTGTTGTTTGGTAGCATGTTATTTGTACTCCATATATTTGTGATTTTTTTCCAGTTTTTCTCTTGTAGCTGATTTTGAGTTTCATATCTTTGTGGTTGGAAAAGACGCTTGTTATGATTTTAATCTGAAGTTTATTGAGACTTGTTTTGCATCTCCACATCCTTGAGAATGTTTCATATGTATTTGAGCAGAATATGTATTCTGTTGCTGTTGATGGAATGTCGTGTGTGTGTTTGTGTGTGTGTATAATTTCATTTCAGGTCACCATTTCTTGTGTTTTTGCTAGATGATCTAGACATCGATGTAACTTGGATGTTAAACTTCCATACAATTATTGAGTTACTATCAATTTCTTCCTTAAGTCTGTTAATATTTGCTTTATATATTTTGGTGCTTCTATCATGGGTGCATATATATTGATAAATGTTATGTTGTATGGCTAGATCGTACCTTTTATTATTATATAATGTCTATCTTTGTCTCTTGTTCCATTTTATGTCTGGAAGTCTGGAGTGTTTTTTTTTGTTGTTTTGTTTTGTTTTTGATATAAGTATGGCTACACCCACTTTCTTTTGGCTGCTGTTAGCTTGGAATATCATCTTCCACTTTATTTATTTGCCTTTAGAACTGAGATGTGTATCCTGCAGGCAGCATATAGCTCGGTCTTCTTTTTAATCCATCCATCTATTCTGCGTCTTTTGTTTGATAATTCATTCCTTTTGCATTTAGGTAATTATTGACATATGAGTGCTCACTACTGTAATTTTATCTTTTGTCTTCTGCTTTCTTTTATCTGGTACTTTGTATTTTCCCTTATATTTCTGTCTGCTATTTTAGTTTGATGGTTTTCTATGATATTTTCCTCTTATTTTATGTTTTATATCTCTGCTCTGGATTTTTTGTTTTGTTGTTACTATATGGTTTGTACGAAATGTCTGATAATTTTTTTAAAACACCTTTTTCTGCTGATAGTGTCTTATCCTTATTTGCTTTTGTAAGTTCAGTCCTTTCCATCTTCCCCTTTTATGTTGTTGTTGTCACAGATTACCTTTTTTTCTGTTGTGAATTTATTACCAAATGAAGTGTTTTTAATGTTTTTTTCTTTAAACTTTATGCTAAACTTTAGTAACTAACACACTATTTTGAAATAGCTTCACAGTTTTCTAATTCTCTCTGTCTGTCGTATTACTCAAAGTTTTGTATAATTTCGCTTTCTTATTTTTGTTAAATGAACTTTTGTCAACATTTCTCACAAGGCAGGTCTAGTGGAGGTAAATTTCCTCATCTTTTGTCTGTCCAGTAAAACATTTATTTCTCCTTCCTTTATATCTGAAATATAACTGTGGTGGGTAGAATATTTTGGGCTGGTAGAGTTTATCTTTCAGTATTTTGAATATGTCATTCCATTCTCTCCTGGCTTATAGAGTTTCTGCTGAGAAATCTGCTGATAATCTAATGGGGGTAGCTTTGTAAGTTACTATACCTCCCCACCCCGAAGCCTTTAAAAATCTTTGTCATTGACAGTTTTAATATAATATGTCTTAGAGAATGTCTTTTTGTATTGAGATAATTATATGTTATATTGGTTTTATGAATTTGTAAGTCTAGTCATTTCCCCTGGTACAGAAAGTTGTCAGCTATTATTTCTTTGAATACACTTGTGGCTCTCTTTCCCTCTCCTCTCCTACTGGAATAATTATTATTCTTATGTTGCTTTTTCTAATTGAGTTGGATAGTTCTCATAGAGTTTCTTCTTTTCTTTGGATATTATTTCTCTCTCCTTCACCTGAATCATTTCTAGATTACGATCTTTGAGCTCAATAATTCTCTCTTCCTTATGGTCTGCTCTATTTACAATGCTTGTTAATGCATTCCTCATCGCATTTATTGAGTTCTTCAGCTCCAGTACTTCTTTTTGGTTCTTTTTTAGATTTTCAATCTCTTTGATAAAGTACTCCTTTTCATGACTTTTATTCCTGAGCTCATTAAATGTTCTGAATTTTCTTTTAGCTCACTGAATTTCTTCAGGACAGCTACTTTGAATTCTCTGTCAGGTAGTTAGCAATCTTCCCATTATTTTAAGTTTAGTTTCTAGAGAATTTTCATTTTCTTTTTGTGATACTGTTTAACTGTAACTTTTCATGGTGCTTAATTCTTTTTTTTTGCCAGACTACACGAAATAGTGAACATTTTTTTAAATCACATCCAGTTATATTTGAGAGCTAGAACTTTCCACTTTTCACTTCCTTTGTTGCTTGTGCCTCTGAGGTTGCTGATGCCTTGCTGCTATCAGTGCTGCCATGTCATGGTTACCATCACTGTTCCCAGAGACTCCACTCTCAGGCACCCCACAGTTCCCAGAACTTCTGATTGCATGTGCTGCCATGATTCCCGGAGCCTCTCTGGTCTTAGGTGCTGGCACTGTTTCTGGAGCCACATACTGCAGGCACCATTGATACTGTTACCTGCACCAAAACCTTGATTGTGGGCCCCCTGCTGGGAAGGCTGAGTTTTGCAATCACTGCTGCTGCTGGGGATGGGGTAGGCCTGGGTCTTGGGTAGTGTCTTGGTTCCTGGAGCCTCCAGTCTCTGGTACCACCTCTATTCCTGGAGCCTTCAGTCTTGGGTTCCAATGAGGTTCCTGGAGCCTTTAGTCACAGGTTCTACCGCCACTGCCCCTCTGGTTCTATCACCTCCAGGCAGTCCAATTAACCTACCTTCAGATGTAGAGATTTATGAATCTCAGGTGTCCTGGTGAGGCATGCAGAAGGTCCAGTGTGGGTTATGAATATCCTATGGGTTTTAATGTAAAGGGGTAGATTCATGCTGTTATGATGGTGACAACACTCCCTGAAAATATATTTTTGCTTGTTTATTTATTAGCATTTTCTCTTTCACAACACTCTAAGGCATGTGAAACATGACCTGTGCTCTCTCTTGTTTTCTCACTATACACCACCTCTATGCCTACAGCTTAGCATTCTAGTATTTCTTGAGAGAAAAGATGAATAAAAATAAATAGAAGTTGAGGAAGAGAGTTTTCTGAGCCACTGTTGTTGTGGGACTAGGTGAGCCTAGTGGCAGTGACCTGGCAGTCTACAGACAGAAGTCAGGAATCAGAATACCTGCATTCGAATCCTGCACCAAATCCTAGTAGCCGTGAGCCTTGGACAAATTACTAAACCTCTCCGTCCTTGCGCTGCACGCTTTCCTTATGCATAAGTACGTGGGGAATTAAATAGTGTGTTTAGTGCTTGGCAACAGGAAAATGTTTAATAAACTTCAGCTATTAATAATGATCAGTGACTATGGTTCACTATTTCTATATAACCCACATTCTGGATATGACCTTAGAAAAGAGAAATTCTTTGGCTTTTCCTCTCCTTCAGCCCCTCCTTGTTGGCGGTAACAAGATAAATGGATACTTGGGACAAAGACTGCCAGCTAGAATTCTTGGCATTCATATGCATTTTAAAAGACTTCTAAAATTATCTACAATTTTTCAGTTAAATTCCTTTCGATGATTACTGTTCTGTGTGCCAATAGACTGGTGGAGATTTAACAATGTCTTAGCAGTTTTCTTTAGTACATTGTGTGCTAGCAATGGCGGTTTGGGAGCCAGGGAGGATATGTTCCCTATCCCAAAAGAGGACTGTATGGGGTTGAAAATAAACCCACGAAAAGTTCAGCGTTTCAAACAGTTTTGAAAAATCATTGTGACTACACGATTCATTCTTATCCTCATTTAATGTTTTTACTCAATAACACTTTCTCACAGGTCAGGAAAATTAAATAAAATGTTGTACTTGGTTATTGCAAAAAAATTGGTGCTGAATTTACATTTGACAACCATTGTTTTGGAATTCTAAATGTTTGGGTTTGAATTGAAACAGCCTTAATAGTTGTGTGATCTTTTAGTTCTTTAATCTCCTCTTTTAATCTGTAACTATTCCCTGAGCCTCTCTCACTCTTTTTTTTTTTTTTTTTTTTTTTGGAACTGTCACTGTTTTCTTCTGGGTATGGAGAGGAGATTCCAACTCTATGTGCACTCTTTGGAGGTATCAGTTGCAAACTAGTAGGTTGTTCAAGCATCGAATGTGATTTGTTTGAAAAAATTTTGACTCGGCATCTAATTTTGTTTTCTTAGAAAAAGTCAATGCTCATTACTTTCTTTAATCATGTTCTTGCTTGTATATTTTTACAAAAATAATATGTCTCAAATATATTTTGGTTCAGTAAACTGTTTTAAAAAAACAACTATTAGAATGAGAGAATAAAAATTGAATTGAAACTGTCTTCATTCCGTGAATAATATTGAGCTTATGTTCATTATAACTGCCTCATTTTCTAGCCAGTCCTTTAAACCACATCAGGTGGAAAAAGGAACAAGACCATAATCGGTAAGACTGCAACCACATCCAGATTGTGTAAGGATTGAGAAACACCTATGGTTTATCCAGAATTTGTTTCTAGTCCACCTTCTTCTATTTAGACTGCCTTGTATTCC
Source organism: Eonycteris spelaea (assembly GCA_003508835.1). Taxonomy (NCBI): domain Eukaryota; kingdom Metazoa; phylum Chordata; class Mammalia; order Chiroptera; family Pteropodidae; genus Eonycteris; species Eonycteris spelaea. The sequence continues at coordinate 14,540 of PUFA01002724.1, forward strand.
TTCTACTTGTAGTACTCTTTTCCAGAAGTTGAATAGGAGGAGAAAATGAGACTCAAATAAATTGTATTCATATTTGCTACTTTAATCAACTTTAGAGATTGGAATTAATTATCAATATATAATGCAGTGAAGTAAGGATTAGTAAATCTTTAATTAAGGTAATTCTTAAAAAACATAAACCCAAGAATCCTTTACATTCTTGGAAAAATACAAAGCTGTGTCAGAATACAGAACACCTAGCTAAACAGGAATTGCAGATAGACAATGGATGAATTTTTAGTACAAGAATATCTCATGCAATATTTGGGACATACTTATACTTTAAAAATCCTTTATTATTTATTTGTAATACAAATGTATCTGGTAGTCTGTATTTTATCTAGAAACTCTAAGTGGGTTGGAAGTTGCTAGTGTACTGGCTGGAAAATTACTGCTTGGCTATCGCCCATGGGAACATAGGTTATCACCCATAGGAACATAACATTCTAACAATAATCTTTCTGATTCTGTACCCCTGCTTGCACAACCCACCTGCAAGTTGACAGTTAGTAAATAGAAAAAAAATAGACTTTTGTGTTCAGACAGAATGAAGAATGGGGTTTAGGACTTAAAAACCCTGTACCTCTACATTTCGAGGCTACTTAATTTGGGGTCTGCATACCCCTGGCAGACCCAGCTGGCTGAATAAAGAGTGTGTTTCCTATAACTCACTGATTTCTGCTGGTCCATGTGTCTGTTGGGGGCTGGCAACGACAACATTTGGAAGATCCAGTGAGATCTCAAGGAGTGGCCCTGAGATCGAAGACCGAACCGGCCTCCAAAGCGGTTGCTGTCCCTGTTACAGATTCAAAGGGGTGGCCAACCTGAGACGTTCCAGGGCCCTTGAATGCCATGACAGGGTCAATGCAATCGTCAAGGACGCGACCTTTAGGACACACTCTTTGTTCCTGGTCCCAATGGGAATCTCCGAGGCCTCGACGTCTGGATAAAAGGTACCTTTCTGTTTCTGTTGACTGGTCATTGGGGGTCGTGGAGAGACTGGACGCAGTCATATCTCCTGGATCATGGCCAGGCCATGGGACATGGCCTCCTCTGCCCTGTTATCGGGTTCTGTCTATTGTTTTTGGTCTTGTCTAGGTTGTAGGTGGCAGACTTCTCTGGGTCCATCTACACCCCAGTAATTGTTCTCATCTGAGTGTCTGTTTTGTGTTTTCTGCGCAAGCGATGGGGGGAGGCCCGAGTTCACAGAGGACACCCTTGGAGTTACTCCTGAGACATTTCAAAAAGGGTTTGTAGAGGGAGCTGACTATGGCATAAAGTTTTCCAGGCAGACTAAGAACATTGTGTGAAGTTGAGTGGCCATCTTTTGGTGTAAACTGGCCTCCACAGGGTTCTTTTGACAGGGGTTTAGTGAGGAATGTTTGGAAGATTGTCTCGTGAGACCCAGGACATCCCAATCAGTTTCCCTACATTGATCAATGGTTAAACCTTGTTCAGAACCCCCTTCCTTGGCACTGCCAGTGTGCCCTTTCTCTAGGTGTGTGAGTCTCAGTTGTGAGCACCCCAAAACATATGCCATGGAATCTCCAAGACAGCCCAGTCCCTCAGTCCTCCAATCTCCACCAGAGGACAGTGATCTTCCCCACTCTTTACTCCAGGGCAACAGAGGCCCAATAGCACCACTTCACCTCCTCAGATGTAGGCAGGTAACCCCTATGGGCCTCCTGCTCCCACTCTGGGCAGGGCACCAGCCGATACCACCACCTTGGTCATTCTCTCCTTGCCAGAAGCACCACCCCAAGGGTATCACGTAGACAGGCCCTATATGGTTGACGTGTCTTTCTCGACTAGTGATCTGTACAACGGGAAGGCACAGAATCCGCCTTTCTCTGAGAAACCTCAGGCATTAATGGGACTCTTAGAAAGTGTCTTTCAGACTCACTGCCCACCTGGGAAAATTGCCAACAGCTTTTAATTACCCCCCTTGACCTCGGAAAAACGTTGACACATTCAGACTGAAACACAAAAGAGCTGCGGGAGGAAGGAGAGTTGAGGAAGCAGGGGAAAAGATTAAGGAGGAATTTCCCTCCACCGGCCCAGAGTGGCGACACAATTCTCAGGCAGGGAGAACGGCATTAGATCGGTACCACCAGATTCTAATTGGGGGAATTAGGATGGCTGCTCATCAGCCAACTACCCTTCCTAAGGTAACCGAAATTATACAGGGAGGGACCTCAGGAATCCCCTGGAGCGTTTCTTGAACAAGGCATACCAGGTATAGACCCCCATTGATCCTGAGTCCCCTGAGAACCAACAGGTAATTAATGTAGCCTTTGCTACTCAGGCAGCCCTGATATCCGGCATAAATTACAAAAATTAGAAAGCTTTGCAGGGATGAAAATGTACCATCTTGTTGAGATAGCCCAGAAGGTATTCAACAACAGAGAGGCACCGGATGACCCCAAACATATGGCTAAAATCCAAAGCTACTGTCATCAACCCAGCCAATCTGTTGTCAGATCCAGATCCCGAGACCCTCGTTCATGACTGCATAGATTTCACTGACACTGTGTGTTCCTCGCGGCCAGTCCTCAAAGACTCCCCTCTGCCTAAGGCCGATGAAGTTCTGTTCATAGATGGTGTGATGATGTGCCCCTAGAAAGATGAAAGAAGGGGTTAAGACTAGATGCCTCTATGCCAACCGCCACAGCAGCCACATTTCTTGATTGAATACCTGGCGATTACATCGGTAGGCTATTGTTTAACTCTGTTCCCACAAGAAAGAGTAGGAGGAATTTATGGGAAACATGGTATGGGAATCTGACCTTTTAACATTCCACTTTCTGCCTCTGTGCCCCGCTTACGCATCATATCAGACCACCATTTGGTGACGGGTAATGAATAAATGATGTATAGATCCATTGTGATTGGGACATAGTGATTAATGGATTTTTGGGTATAAAACTGTGGACCTGAAATGGGTCGAGGCTGCTCCTTTGGAAGGACAGCCGCCGGCTATTAAACTGCCTCTAATATCAAAGCACTCAGGTTGAGTCTGGTTATTCCGGTCACAACAATGGGAGGAGCTTTATGCAGGAAGGAAGGAGATATGCTGGAGCAGCAGTCGTAACTCTAACTGGCACCGTCTAGTCACAAGCTCTTCCCCATAGGACTTCTGCTCAAAAGGCCAAACTCATCGCCCTTACTGACGCACTAAGATGGGGAAAGGTCAAGGCAGTCACAATATACACTGATAGTCAATATGCCTTTGCCACTGCACATGTACATGGAGCCATCTACAAGGAAAGAGGGCTTCCGACTTCATTTGGGAAGGACATTAAGAACAAGGAGGAGATCTTAGCCTTACTTGAAGCCATATAGATGCCTAAGGCTCTTGCTATTGTTCTTTGTAAAGGGCATCAAAAAGGGAATATTCCCGAGGCTGAGGGAAACTGAGGAGCTGATGCAGAGATAAGAACAGCGGCCACAAGGCCAGTGGGACCCCCACCACATCTACTGACTGTTGTCCCCTATCCAAAACTGCCTCCCACTCCGACCTATACAGAGGAAGGGAACATATATTTTAAGACAAGGGAACCAACAGGGATGGTGGATGACCCCAGATGGGAAAAGCAGGCTCTCACGGGCCCTTGGAAGAACTCTCCTCTACCAACTACACCAGACCACACACCTTGGGCAAACTAAGATGCTCTAAGCTTTAGACCCCTACTTTCACTTGTTAGGAGGGAGAAGAAACACAGAGGAGATTGCCTCATGATGCTCAGTTTGTGCCCAAGTTAATCCAGAGAAGGGGAAGATAGAAGAACCTAGGCATAGAGAAAGAGGAATTTATCTGGGGACCACTGGGAAGTCAATTTCACTGAGGTAACCCCGACTGTGGGGGCTACAAATATTTACTTGTTTTTATAGACACCTCTTCAGGATGGGTAGAGGCCTTCTCCACCAGGAAAGAGCCTGCCTTAGTAGTTACTAAGAAACTACCACAAGAAATCCTCCCTCAACTTGGTCTCCCTGGAATTTTAGGGTCAGATAATGGGCCAGCTTTCGTAGCAAAGGTATCACAACAATTGGCTAGCTACCTAAATTTGCGATTGAAACTCCACTGTGCCTATGAAGTTCGGGCCAAGTAGAGCGAGTGAATCGGACCCTAAAAGAGACATCAGTCAAGTTAGGATTAGAAACTGGTGGGACCTGGGTAGAACTTCTCCCTTTGCTCTTCTCTGAGCCAGGTGTATTCCATATATTAATGGATTCACCCCATTTGAAATTTTCTTTGGAAAACCTCCACCTTTAGTACCTAGCATAGAAGATGAGAAAAAGGCAGAACCATGTAATTTTGTCTTACTTAAGTCTTTACAGCCCCTTCAAAGTGTACAGAAGGAGATTTGGTCCCAGGTTCCTGTTGCCCACTCAGCTCTGGGGGACGGGTTGCCCCATCAGTTTCAGCCTGGGGATTCTGTGTCGATCCGAAAGTTCACTTCCAAAGAACTAGAACCAAAATGGAAAGGAGCCTTCACTGTCTACCAGATGATGCCCTCTGCAGTTAAGGTAGACAGCATCCTATCATGGATTCATCACCCCCACGTGAAGGCAGCACGAGAGTGGACAGCTCAGGAAGATGGGCCCTTAAGACTAAGACTCAAGCGTACCTAAGTCTAACCCTCTGTTTCTTCCTTTTTTCCTCTTTAGCCCAGGCATACAGAAACATTCACAAGCCTAGAGTACGGGAGCTGATAGTAACTGAGACCGGTGAAATTATTGCCCAGAACATCACCAGCAACGGTATTCCAGAGATCCGAGTAGACTTGTGCCAGCTTGCCATTGCAACGGCCATTGCAACGGCTGGACACCACCTTGGATCAGGATCTTTCCTAGGTGGAGGAGCATACATAGGTGACAAGGGGGGACCCAGCTGTGGCATATTATTGGCTGAGAAAAGCCTCTTAGGGATAGGACTCTATATTTGTCCTCAAGGACATTACCCAAGGATATCTGCCTGCATGGGTAGTATGGGGCTTGGATGTGAGGGTCAAGGCCAATTTTCTTGTGCTAACTGGGACTGGGAGACGATCTCCACTATAGATAATTATAAAAAACAGAATGATGATCATATTAGATTAATAAGAGGACCTAGCCCCTCCACATGCTCTCTTCGGTCTTGCAATCCTATCATAATTACCATCAAAACTTGTATCCCTGGGGGAAAACACTATTGGCTCACAGGACAGACATGGGGTATCAGATTATATAAAACTGGTATGATTCAGGCTTATATTTTACTATACAGGTTAAGGACCCTCCCAGGAAAGCTAACCCGATAGGACCCAACAAACCACCTCTATTCCAGGACTACCCCAAAGCCTTACACCTAAGAAAACTTCTGTTTCCGGAGCAACTCTAACTCCAGCTCTAGCCCCTCCAGGTAGTAGCTGTTGTGGTACGATCAAATCTAAGACCCACGGAGCCAATTGAGATGAATTGTGAGCCTTTATTAGCCGGCCGGAGACTGACTCTCTACCATGCAGGGTTAGAGGAGATCAGCCCCAAGCTTCCATTAGAGGCAGTTTATATAGCCTAGAATAAATAAGATTATAGAAGCAGAAGTTGGCTGTTAGCATATCTTTGAGCAGATTACCACACCCTGGTTAACATCAAACAAGCCAACAGATTACAGAAACAGAGTAAATCCTTAATGCTGGTTTACTGGAAAATTTTTCACCCATAACATTCCCCACTGGTTTTCTAGGGGAATTCAAATCATTGATTCTTCAGCAGTGGGCAGTGAGCTCTAAGAACCGTGAGTTTCACTGCCTGCACCGCCCCCCCCCCTTATTTTTTGACATACGTGGTTAACAGTAGGTCTAATCCTCTCCTACTCTGCCAGGCCTCACCTAAAGCCATACAAAGACCCCCTTGCTTCAGGACAGAGAAAATCAAGACGGTCCAGAGTGGACCCTTGACAGTCTTATTTTTAGTGGGTCCTCTGTCCGACACAGGGTCCATTGTTCTGATGTCTGTGGTGGATGTGCAGCCTTGATTCCGGTACGGTGAATCCAATGATGGCGTCCAGCTACCTTGACCGCGGTGGGTGTTGTGAGGATGACAGGAAAAGGTCCGTCTCAGTGGGGCTCAAGAGAAGCAGGCTGTACCATTCTCACCCAGATCCAATTGCCTGGAGCATGGTTGTGTGGCTGGACTAGATACTGAGCAATTGTTCTGGTGGCAGAGACCAGTTGGTGGGTCTCCTGTTGTGCGAGAGAGAGAGCTTGTAAAGATTTAAGCAGTGAAAAATTATGAATTTCTGTTAGCTTTTCTTCCCCTAACTTGGGGAGGAGAGGTGGGAGTCTTCCAAACATTATTTCATGAGGCATGAAGCCCTTACAATAGGATGTGCACCGTGCCCTTAAAAGGGTAAAGGGGAGGAGACTCACCCAGTTTTCGCCAGTTTCCAGCTTGAACTTAGTTAAGGTTTCTTTCAAGGTCCTATTCATTCTTTCTACCTGTCCTGAACTTTGAGGCCTGTAAGTGCAATGCAATTTCCAATTGATCCCTAACGCCTTTGCTAGAGATTGGCTGGTCTGGGCGATGAACGCCGGGCCATTGTCAGACTCCAGTATTATGGGCAGGCCAAATCGAGATACTATTTCTGAGACTAATTTCTTTGCTACTACCTGAGTGGTCTCCTGCTTGGTGGGGAAGGCTTCAGTCCATCCTGAAAACGTGTCGATGAACACAAGCAAGTATTTGAATCCGAAAGTTCCCGGGCTGCCCTCGGTGAAATCTAACTCCCAATGTTCCCCCGGTGCTTGTCCACGAAGTCTCGTCCCTTGTTGCATTTCCTTGAAGGGCCCTGGATTCACTTGTGCGCAGATGTGACACTGGGCTGATATCTGTTTGGCCATTCTTGCAGCCCCGGAATGTAATAGTCTCCCCACTGTAAATTGAGCTTTTGGTTTATTTGAGCACCGAAGGCTTGGTTATGCCCCGAGCCTGAGTAAGAGGAAGAATCTCTGCCAGATGCCAGTAGAGAGAAGAGGACAAAGCCCTTGACTCTGGGAGGGACTGGTCTGGGTTGAAGCTCCTGTTACCACCACCTTGAAATGTAAGTGCTCCTGGTGGCCTCAAATTGTTGCTGCTTTTGGGCAGCTCAGATCACATTTCTCTTTTGTCTAAAAACCGTAGGCAGCATCAAATACCCACAGTGACTTTTCAAGCTGCGTACATGTCCGTGTGTGTGTGAGAGTGTGTGTGTGGCAAGAGGGGGTAGGAGGTGGTAGTGAAAGGATACGCTTCCTTCTGGTTTCCTCTTCTTTATATGTTGAGAATCCCCAATAGTTGTTTTTTTTAATATTTTAAAAATTTAATAATTTTTTAAAATACAGATAATATAAAATTTGCCATCTTAACCTCTTCAGTGTACAGTTCAGTAGTGTTAAGTACCTACGAGTGTTTTACAACCATTCTCCAGAACCTTTACATTTTGCACAACTGAAACTGTATGTTAAACACTGACTCCCACTTCCACCGTCTCTCAGCCCCTGACAACCAATTCTCTTTCTGTTTCTTTGACTCTGACTACTGTAGAGACCTCATTTAAGTGGAATCAAACAGTGTTTGTCTTTAAGTGATGCCTTATTGACCTATGTTCTCAAGGTTCATTCACGTTGTAGCATGTGTCAGATTGCCTTCCTTTTAAAAACTGAATAATATTCCATTGTATGCATGTACCACATTTTACTTGTCCATTCATCCATCCATGAACTCTTGGGATGTTTCCACCTTTATGGTGGCTCCCTAGGGGCCCAAACGAGGAGGGAGTTGAAAAATAGAGAGGTGAGAAGAAGAAGCAAAGAGAAAAAGAAAGGCTGTGACAACACTGCCCTGAGCATGTTTTCTCCCCACAGGACTCCTGTGTGGGAAGGAGGCTGGTATGCCTAGGCCTCCTCCTACATGCAGCCCTCCTGGCAGGCTTGGCCCAACTCCAACTTCAGACTTTTCTGCCAAAGAACCCCTACACAGGAAGAGAGTCTGTGTATTTGGGGCTTTACCTAAAGCATTCCACAGGTGTTTTCTTTTACAAATTCAGGTAAATTATACAGTCCCCACCACCACCACACATACACCGTCTCTTATCTCTGTCTCTCTGTCTCTCTGTCTCTCTGTCTCTCTCTCTCTTCTCTCTTCTCTCTCTCTCTCTCTCTCTCTCTTTCTCTCTTATTCTCTCTGTCTCTCTCCCATTCTCTCTCTCATCAATGCTCCAGAAAAGCTGGTTGGGTTGTCTACTTTCCCTGGCACACTGCCAAAGTTGTTCAGCTTCTGGGGCAATTAATATGCCTCAGGCTACAGAGTTCATTCTCAAGCTCATCCTGTGGAAGAAGGGGAGAATCGAGTCATTTTTGGCCTTCATCTTCTGCACAAGGTGTTTGAGATCTGGCAGGAGAGGTAGATAACAATAGCAGCCTATCATTTAGATTATCCTCTTCTCCAGGAATTGGACTGGGCCACATTCCTCTCACTGTGCCAACAGCATCTTACACCAACCTCTACCAACACACTCACTGCTTGTCATTGTATAGTCTGCATGGGAACATACATTTATTGAGGGCAAGTGGAGGTATGGCATCTTCTGTGCAGCACAGGGACTTAAGTATAAACGTTTGTTTGAACTGAAGGGGTCATTTCTAGGTTTCACCTAACTATAGTTCACACACACACATATTTGTCTTTCAGTCTTTTCAAGTCCCTTTTTCATTGCATCGCAGATGACTACCTTTGTCGTCAAACAGCTCTGTGACCAAGAATTGGTGGGAGGGTGAAGGGGGCTTGGGAGGGAGAGTGACCATGCAGGGCACAAGCTCACACAGCATTCAGCACTGTCCACCCACTCCAGAACTCTCCGAGGTGGCTGGTGTACTCGACCCACACTCATTAGTCTTTTTCAGTACCCACCCTCCTCTCTCAGTGGTACTCCTTACCCCTCAGGGATCATCTATCCTGAAATAAAACTACAACACACCCATCCATTTGTGGCTGGAAAGGCCACAAAGCCTGTAACTGCTCGTTACCTTTTGGACACAAGGCACCTTGGTTCATGAAGACTATTTTGATTGCTGCGACATGTTATGCTGGACTACTGGTTTTTATCCTTTTCTTGAAATTCTACAACTGCTGGCATTCACTTGAGAGAAGCTCTATACTGTGGGCTTTATGC
>PUFA01002725.1:0-23738 GCA_003508835.1 Eonycteris spelaea
GCCCTCTGTGTCCTCAAGGCGGAGACAAGTCAGCCACCCGGGGTGCCCAGGCCTGCTTTGGCCCACCCTTGCATCCTCCCAGCAGGCATCCATCCTTGTGGAGGAAAAGGCAGAGTGGCAGCCTCGGCCTGGGGGAAAGAGGTCCTTAAGGGCACACCTCTCCCTGCTGTGGGTCTGAATTCTGATTCTGTCACTTCTGTGCCCTCAGGGTTCACCGCTCTGAGGCTCAGGTTTCCATCTGCAATGCCTAGCAAAGGAGGAGCAAGAGGAGCTCAGGCCCCAGGGTAGGGAGGGAGAGGCCTGGATTTCAGCAAGCCCTGTGGCCACAGGCCCGGTTCTTCTCAAATCCACCATATACACATCTGTGAATGTATATATGTATATATATATATATATAGACATCTGTGTATATGGTAGCTCTGGCAAAACACTCTCTTGGACGGCCATTTCAAGGTCCAGTGGCGGATTTCTGAGAATGTCACGCTCATGGCACTTGCACAGGCTTCCCCAGGGCTGGCTCAGGGAGGGCAGTTTCAGGCAACGGCTGACACTGGCTGCACATCCTTGAGGGGCCCTCGCTGTCGCACAGGGTTCCTTGAGTTCCAGACTTTCCCACTGCACTCTCTGTCCTCAAAGAGGAGTCAAGGTCTAAAAAACCAGGCGTGCCCAGCCTGCATTGGCCCACCCATGCATCGTCCCAGCACGCATCCATCCCTGTAGAGGAAACGGCAGAGTGGCGTCCTCGGCCTGTGGGAAAGAGGTCATTTAGGGCACACGTCACACAGCTGTGTGTCTGAATTCTAATTCTGTCACTTGGGACACCCTAATGTTCACCTCACTGGGCTCAGTTTTCCATATGAAATGCTCAGCAAAGGACAGTAGGACGAGCTCAGGCCCAACGGAGAGTGAGTGAGAGGCCTGGATTTATAGCAAGAACTGTGCGTACAGGGCCTTGTTCTTCTCAAATCCACCATATACACATATGTGTGTGGTGAGTGTGTGTGTGTGTATATACACCACACACACACTGCACACACATATGTGTAAGTATATGTGTATATATACACATGCGAGTAAGTATATATGTATATATACACATACGTGTAAGTACATATGTGCATATACAGATATATGTAAGTGCTCACGCTGCACACATACACACATATGTGTAAGCAAATTCACACACACGTGTAAGCGCACATGTGCACAACACACGCCTGTGTAAGGGCACATGCACACACCTATGCACACGTACGTGAGCACACATGCACACACATGCACACAGGTGTAAGTACACGTGTGAGCAATATGCACACATGTGCAAGTGCACGTGTGCCTTATGCACGGTGTGTAAGTACATATGTGCATATATATACACCGATGTGTATATGGTATCTCTAGCGACACACTCTTTTTGGACGCCCGATTACAAGCTCCAGTGACGGATTTCTGAGAAATGTCTTGCTTGCTGCACGTGCGCAGGCTTCCCCGTGGCCTGGCCTCAGGGAGCGCCTGTTCAGGTATTGGCCGACCCTGGCTGCACACCTTCTAGGTGATCGTCGGCACACAGGGCTCCTTGGGGTCCAGACTGGTCCCACTGCACTCTCCGTCCTCAAGGAAGAGTCATGTCCTACCACACAGGGCGTGCCCGGGCCTGCTTTGGCCCACCCTTCCATCCCCCAGCAGGCATCCATCCCTGTGGAGCGAAAGGGAGTGGCGGCCTCGCCTGGGGGAAAGAGGTCTTGAGGAAATACCACACACACAGTCTGATGGGAAATTCTGTCACTTGTGCCCTAATGTTCACCTCTCTGAGGCTCAGTTTTACATCTAAAATGCTCAGCAAAGGACCAGCACGACGAGCTCAGGCCCATCGGAGAGGAGGGAGGCCTAGATTTCCAGCAAGATCTGTGGCCACAGGGCCTTGTTCTTCACAAATCCACCATATACACATATGCCTAATATATGTAAATACATATGCACATATGTGTATGGTAGCTCTGGCAAAACACCCTTTTTTGACACCCATTTCAAGCTCCAGTGGCGGATTTCTGAGAAATGTCTCACCTGCGGCACTTGCCCAGTCTTCCCCGTGGCCTGGCTCAGGGAGCGCAGGTTCAGGCATCAGCCCGCACTGGCTGCACATCCTTGAGGGCCTTCACCGGCACACAGGGCTCCTTGGGTTCCAGACTGGGTCCCACTGCACTCTCTGTCCCGAAGGAGGAGTCTAGGCCGCCACACGGGGCGTGCCTAGGCCTGCTTTGGCCCACCCCTGCATCCTCCCAGCAGGCATGATTCCCTGTGGAGGAAAAGGCAGAGTGGCCCTCAGCCTGGGGGAAAGAGATCATTAAGGGCACACCTCACCCAGCTGTGGCTCTGAATTCTGATTCTGTCACTTTGCCCTCAGGGTTCACCTCTCTGAGGCTGGATTTACATCTGAAATGCTCAGCAAAGGACCAGCAGGAGGAGCTCAGGCCCCAGGCTGAGGGAGGGAGAGGCCTGGATTTCAGCAAGACCTGTGGCCAGGGGCCTGGTTCTTCTCAAGTCCACCATATCCATAGAGGTGCGAGTACACATGTACATATACATGCACATATATGTATATGATAGCTCTGGCAAAATACTCTTTTATGACGCCCATTTCAAGCTCCGGTGGCGGGTTTCTGAGAAGTGTCTCACTTGGGGCACTAGCACAGGCTTCCCCTCGACTTGCGGGACAGGAAGGGCATGTCCAGGCATGGCCGACCCTGGCTGCACATCCTTGAGGGGCCTTCGCCGGCACACAGCGATCCTGGGGGTCCAGACTGGGGCCCACTGCCCTCTGTGTCCTCAAGGCGGAGACAAGTCAGCCACCCGGGGCATGCCCAGGCCTGCTTTGGCCCACCCTTGCATCCTCCCAGCAGGCATCCATCCTTGTGGAGGAAAAGGCAGAGTGGCAGCCTCGGCCTGGGGGAAAGAGGTCCTTAAGGGCACACCTCTCCCTGCTGTGGGTCTGAATTCTGATTCTGTCACTTCTGTGCCCTCAGGGTTCACCGCTCTGAGGCTCAGGTTTCCATCTGCAATGCCTAGCAAAGGAGGAGCAAGAGGAGCTCAGGCCCCAGGGTAGGGAGGGAGAGGCCTGGATTTCAGCAAGCCCTGTGGCCACAGGGCCCGGTTCTTCTCAAATCCACCATATACACATCTGTGAATGTATATATGTATATATATATATATATATATATATATAGACATCTGTGTATATGGTAGCTCTGGCAAAACACTCTCTTTGGACGGCCATTTCAAGGTCCAGTGGCGGATTTCTGAGAAATGTCACGCTCATGGCACTTGCACAGGCTTCCCCAGGGCTGGGCTCAGGGAGGGCAGTTTCAGGCAACGGCTGACACTGGCTGCACATCCTTGAGGGGACCTCGCTGTCACACAGGGTTCCTTGAGTTCCAGACTGGGTCCCACTGCACTCTCTGTCCTCAAAGAGGAGTCAAGGTCTAAAACACAGGGCGTGCCCAGGCCTGCATTGGCCCACCCATGCATCGTCCCAGCACGCATCCATCCCTGTAGAGGAAACGGCAGAGTGGCGTCCTCGGCCTGTGGGAAAGAGGCCATTTAGGGCACACGTCACACAGCTGTGTGTCTGAATTCTAATTCTGTCACTTGGGACCCTAATGTTCACCTCGCTGAGGCTCAGTTTTCCATATGAAATGCTCAGCAAAGGACCAGTAGGACGAGCTCAGGCCCAACGGAGAGTGAGTGAGAGGCCTGGATTTATAGCAAGAACTGTGCGTACAGGGCCTTGTTCTTCTCAAATCCACCATATACACATATGTGTGTGCGTGTATATATTTATATATATACACGCACACACATATGTGTAAGTGTTATGTGTATATACACATGCGAGTAAGTATATATGTATATATATACACATACGTGTAAGTACATATGTGCATATATACAGATATATGCATAAGTGCTCACGCGCACATACACACATATGTGTAAGCCCAAATTCAGACACACACGTGTAAGCGCACATGTGCACAAACACACGCCTGTGTAAGGGCACATGCACACACCTATGCACATGTACGTGAGCACACATGCACACATGTGTAAGTAACGTGCGCACACATGCACACATGTGCAAGTGCGCGTGTCCGCATATGCACACATGTGCAAGTGCACGTGTGCACATATGCACACATGTGTAAGTGCATGTGTGCGCATATGCACGGGTGTGTAAGTACATATGTGCATATATATACACCGATGTGTATATGGTATCTCTAGCGACACACTCTTTTTTGAGGCCGATTACAAGCTCCAGTGACGGATTTCTGAGAAATGTCTTGCTTGCTGCACGTGCGCAGGCTTCCCCGTGGCCTGGCCTCAGGGAGCGCCTGTTCAGGTATTGGCCGACCCTGGCTGCACACCTTCTAGGGCTCTCGTCGGCACACAGGGCTCCTTGGGGTCCAGACTGGGTCCCACTGCACTCTCCGTCCTCAAGGAAGAGTCATGTCCTACCACACAGGGCGTGCCCGGGCCTGCTTTGGCCCACCCTTCCATCCTCCCAGCAGGCATCCATCCCTGTGGAGGGAAAGGCAGAGTGGCGGCCTCGGCCTGGGGGAAAGAGGGCTTGAGGGAATACCACACACAGCTGTGTGTCTGAAATGGGATTCTGTCACTTGTGCCCCTAATGTTCACCTCTCTGAGGCTCAGTTTTACATCTGAAATGCTCAGCAAAGGACCAGCACGAGGAGCTCAGGCCCATCGGAGAGGGAGGGGAGGCCTAGATTTCCAGCAAGATCTGTGGGCCACAGGGCCTTGTTCTTCACAAATCCACCATATACACATATGCCTAAGTATATATGTAAATACATATGCACATATGTGTATGGTAGCTCTGGCAAAACACCCTTTTTTGACACCCATTTCAAGCTCCAGTGGCGGATTTCTGAGAAATGTCTCACCTGCGGCACTTGCCCAGTCTTCCCCGTGGCCTGGCTCAGGGAGCGCAGGTTCAGGCATCAGCCCGCACTGGCTGCACATCCTTGAGGGGCCTTCACCGGCACACAGGGCTCCTTGGGTTCCAGACTGGGTCCCACTGCACTCTCTGTCCCGAAGGAGGAGTCTAGGCCGCCACACGGGGCGTGCCTAGGCCTGCTTTGGCCCACCCCTGCATCCTCCCAGCAGGCATGATTCCCTGTGGAGGAAAAGGCAGAGTGGCATCCTCAGCCTGGGGAAAGAGATCATTAAGGGCACACCTCACCCAGCTGTGGCTCTGAATTCTGATTCTGTCACTTATGCCCTCAGGGTTCACCTCTCTGAGGCTGGATTTACATCTGAAATGCTCAGCAAAGGACCAGCAGGAGGAGCTCAGGCCCCAGGCTGAGGGAGGGAGAGGCCTGGATTTCAGCAAGACCTGTGGCCAGGGGGCCTGGTTCTTCTCAAGTCCACCATATCCGTAGAGGTGCGAGTACACATGTACATATACATGCACATATATGTATATGATAGCTCTGGCAAAATACTCTTTTATGACGCCCATTTCAAGCTCCGGTGGCGGGTTTCTGAGAAGTGTCTCACTTGGGGCACTAGCACAGGCTTCCCCTCGACTTGCGGGACAGGAAGGGCATGTCCAGGCATGGCCCGACCCTGGCTGCACATCCTTGAGGGGCCTTCGCCGGCACACAGCGATCCTGGGGTCCAGACTGGGGCCCACTGCCCTCTGTGTCCTCAAGGCGGAGACAAGTCAGCCACCCGGGGCATGCCCAGGCCTGCTTTGGCCCACCCTTGCATCCTCCCAGCAGGCATCCATCCTTGTGGAGGAAAAGGCAGAGTGGCAGCCTCGGCCTGGGGGAAAGAGGTCCTTAAGGGCACACCTCTCCCTGCTGTGGGTCTGAATTCTGATTCTGTCACTTCTGTGCCCTCAGGGTTCACCGCTCTGAGGCTCAGGTTTCCATCTGCAATGCCTAGCAAAGGAGGAGCAAGAGGAGCTCAGGCCCCAGGGTAGGGAGGGAGAGGCCTGGATTTCAGCAAGCCCTGTGGCCACAGGGCCCGGTTCTTCTCAAATCCACCATATACACAATCTGTGTGACATATGTCTATCATATATGATATAATATATATACTATATATATATATATATATAGACATCTGTGTATATGGTAGCTCTGGCAAAACACTCTCTTTGGACGGCCATTTCAAGGTCCAGTGGCGGATTTCTGAGAAATGTCACGCTCATGGCACTTGCACAGGCTTCCCCAGGGCTGGGCTCAGGGAGGGCAGTTTCAGGCAACGGCTGACACTGGCTGCACATCCTTGAGGGGACCTCGCTGTCACACAGGGTTCCTTGAGTTCCAGACTGGGTCCCACTGCACTCTCTGTCCTCAAAGAGGAGTCAAGGTCTAAAACACAGGGCGTGCCCAGGCCTGCATTGGCCCACCCATGCATCGTCCCAGCACGCATCCATCCCTGTAGAGGAAACGGCAGAGTGGCGTCCTCGGCCTGTGGGAAAGAGGCCATTTAGGGCACACGTCACACAGCTGTGTGTCTGAATTCTAATTCTGTCACTTGGGACCCTAATGTTCACCTCGCTGAGGCTCAGTTTTCCATATGAAATGCTCAGCAAAGGACCAGTAGGACGAGCTCAGGCCCAACGGAGAGTGAGTGAGAGGCCTGGATTTATAGCAAGAACTGTGCGTACAGGGCCTTGTTCTTCTCAAATCCACCATATACACATATGTGTGTGCGTGTATATATTTATATATATACACGCACACACATATGTGTAAGTGTTATGTGTATATATACACATGCGAGTAAGTATATATGTATATATATACACATACGTGTAAGTACATATGTGCATATATACAGATATATGCATAAGTGCTCACGCGCACACATACACACATATGTGTAAGCCCAAATTCAGACACACACGTGTAAGCGCACATGTGCACAAACACACGCCTGTGTAAGGGCACATGCACACACCTATGCACATGTACGTGAGCACACATGCACACACATGCACACAGGTGTAAGTAACGTGCACACATGCACGCATGTGCAAGTGCCGTGTCCGCATATGCACACATGTGCAAGTGCACCACATATGCACACATGTGTAAGTGCATGTGTGCGCATATGCACGGGTGTGTAAGTACATATGTGCATATATATACACCGATGTATATGGTATCTCTAGCGACACACTCTTTTTTGAGGCCGATTACAAGCTCCAGTGACGGATTTCTGAGAAATGTCTTGCTTGCTGCACGTGCGCAGGCTTCCCCGTGGCCTGGCCTCAGGGAGCGCCTGTTCAGGTATTGGCCGACCCTGGCTGCACACCTTCTAGGGCTCCTCGTCGGCACACAGGGCTCCTTGGGGTCCAGACTGGGTCCCACTGCACTCTCCGTCCTCAAGGAAGAGTCATGTCCTACCACACAGGGCGTGCCCGGGCCTGCTTTGGCCCACCCTTCCATCCTCCCAGCAGGCATCCATCCCTGTGGAGGGAAAGGCAGAGTGGCGGCCTCGGCCTGGGGGAAAGAGGGCTTGAGGGAATACCACACACAGCTGTGTGTCTGAAATGGGATTCTGTCACTTGTGCCCCTAATGTTCACCTCTCTGAGGCTCAGTTTTACATCTGAAATGCTCAGCAAAGGACCAGCACGAGGAGCTCAGGCCCATCGGAGAGGGAGGGGAGGCCTAGATTTCCAGCAAGATCTGTGGGCCACAGGGCCTTGTTCTTCACAAATCCACCATATACACATATGCCTAAGTATATATGTAAATACATATGCACATATGTGTATGGTAGCTCTGGCAAAACACCCTTTTTTGACACCCATTTCAAGCTCCAGTGGCGGATTTCTGAGAAATGTCTCACCTGCGGCACTTGCCCAGTCTTCCCCGTGGCCTGGCTCAGGGAGCGCAGGTTCAGGCATCAGCCCGCACTGGCTGCACATCCTTGAGGGGCCTTCACCGGCACACAGGGCTCCTTGGGTTCCAGACTGGGTCCCACTGCACTCTCTGTCCCGAAGGAGGAGTCTAGGCCGCCACACGGGGCGTGCCTAGGCCTGCTTTGGCCCACCCCTGCATCCCCCAGCAGGCATGATTCCCTGTGGAGGAAAAGGCAGAGTGGCATCCTCAGCCTGGGGGAAAGAGATCATTAAGGGCACACCTCACCCAGCTGTGGCTCTGAATTCTGATTCTGTCACTTATGCCCTCAGGGTTCACCTCTCTGAGGCTGGATTTACATCTGAAATGCTCAGCAAAGGACCAGCAGGAGGAGCTCAGGCCCCAGGCTGAGGGAGGGAGAGGCCTGGATTTCAGCAAGACCTGTGGCCAGGGGGCCTGGTTCTTCTCAAGTCCACCATATCCGTAGAGGTGCGAGTACACATGTACATATACATGCACATATATGTATATGATAGCTCTGGCAAAATACTCTTTTATGACGCCCATTTCAAGCTCCGGTGGCGGGTTTCTGAGAAGTGTCTCACTTGGGGCACTAGCACAGGCTTCCCCTCGACTTGCGGGACAGGAAGGGCATGTCCAGGCATGGCCCGACCCTGGCTGCACATCCTTGAGGGGCCTTCGCCGGCACACAGCGATCCTGGGGGTCCAGACTGGGGCCCACTGCCCTCTGTGTCCTCAAGGCGGAGACAAGTCAGCCACCCGGGGCATGCCCAGGCCTGCTTTGGCCCACCCTTGCATCCTCCCAGCAGGCATCCATCCTTGTGGAGGAAAAGGCAGAGTGGCAGCCTCGGCCTGGGGGAAAGAGGTCCTTAAGGGCACACCTCTCCCTGCTGTGGGTCTGAATTCTGATTCTGTCACTTCTGTGCCCTCAGGGTTCACCGCTCTGAGGCTCAGGTTTCCATCTGCAATGCCTAGCAAAGGAGGAGCAAGAGGAGCTCAGGCCCCAGGGTAGGGAGGGAGAGGCCTGGATTTCAGCAAGCCCTGTGGCCACAGGGCCCGGTTCTTCTCAAATCCACCATATACACATCTGTGAATGTATATATATATATATATATATATATATATAGACATCTGTGTATATGGTAGCTCTGGCAAAACACTCTCTTTGGACGGCCATTTCAAGGTCCAGTGGCGGATTTCTGAGAAATGTCACGCTCATGGCACTTGCACAGGCTTCCCCAGGGCTGGGCTCAGGGAGGGCAGTTTCAGGCAACGGCTGACACTGGCTGCACATCCTTGAGGGGACCTCGCTGTCACACAGGGTTCCTTGAGTTCCAGACTGGGTCCCACTGCACTCTCTGTCCTCAAAGAGGAGTCAAGGTCTAAAACACAGGGCGTGCCCAGGCCTGCATTGGCCCACCCATGCATCGTCCCAGCACGCATCCATCCCTGTAGAGGAAACGGCAGAGTGGCGTCCTCGGCCTGTGGGAAAGAGGCCATTTAGGGCACACGTCACACAGCTGTGTGTCTGAATTCTAATTCTGTCACTTGGGACCCTAATGTTCACCTCGCTGAGGCTCAGTTTTCCATATGAAATGCTCAGCAAAGGACCAGTAGGACGAGCTCAGGCCCAACGGAGAGTGAGTGAGAGGCCTGGATTTATAGCAAGAACTGTGCGTACAGGGCCTTGTTCTTCTCAAATCCACCATATACACATATGTGTGTGCGTGTATATATTATATATATACACGCACACACATATGTGTAAGTGTTATGTGTATATATACACATGCGAGTAAGTATATATGTATATATATACACATACGTGTAAGTACATATGTGCATATATACAGATATATGCATAAGTGCTCACGCGCACACATACACACATATGTGTAAGCCCAAATTCAGACACACACGTGTAAGCGCACATGTGCACAAACACACGCCTGTGTAAGGGCACATGCACACACCTATGCACATGTACGTGAGCACACACATGCACACAGGTGTAAGTAACGTGCGCACACATGCACGCATGTGCAAGTGCGCGTGTCCGCATATGCACACATGTGCAAGTGCACGTGTGCACATATGCACACATGTGTAAGTGCATGTGTGCGCATATGCACGGGTGTGTAAGTACATATGTGCATATATATACACCGATGTGTATATGGTATCTCTAGCGACACACTCTTTTTTGAGGCCGATTACAAGCTCCAGTGACGGATTTCTGAGAAATGTCTTGCTTGCTGCACGTGCGCAGGCTTCCCCGTGGCCTGGCCTCAGGGAGCGCCTGTTCAGGTATTGGCCGACCCTGGCTGCACACCTTCTAGGGCTCCTCGTCGGCACACAGGGCTCCTTGGGGTCCAGACTGGGTCCCACTGCACTCTCCGTCCTCAAGGAAGAGTCATGTCCTACCACACAGGGCGTGCCCGGGCCTGCTTTGGCCCACCCTTCCATCCTCCCAGCAGGCATCCATCCCTGTGGAGGGAAAGGCAGAGTGGCGGCCTCGGCCTGGGGGAAAGAGGGCTTGAGGGAATACCACACACAGCTGTGTGTCTGAAATGGGATTCTGTCACTTGTGCCCCTAATGTTCACCTCTCTGAGGCTCAGTTTTACATCTGAAATGCTCAGCAAAGGACCAGCACGAGGAGCTCAGGCCCATCGGAGAGGGAGGGGAGGCCTAGATTTCCAGCAAGATCTGTGGGCCACAGGGCCTTGTTCTTCACAAATCCACCATATACACATATGCCTAAGTATATATGTAAATACATATGCACATATGTGTATGGTAGCTCTGGCAAAACACCCTTTTTTGACACCCATTTCAAGCTCCAGTGGCGGATTTCTGAGAAATGTCTCGCCTGCGGCACTTGCCCAGTCTTCCCCGTGGCCTGGCTCAGGGAGCGCAGGTTCAGGCATCAGCCCGCACTGGCTGCACATCCTTGGGGGCCTTCACCGGCACACAGGGCTCCTTGGGTTCCAGACTGGGTCCCACTGCACTCTCTGTCCCGAAGGAGGAGTCTAGGCCGCCACACGGGGCGAGCCTAGGCCTGCTTTGGCCCACCCCTGCATCCTCCCAGCCGGCATCCATCCTTGTGGAGGAAAAGGCAGAGTGGCAGCCTCGGCCTGGGGGAAAGAGGTCCTTAAGGGCACACCTCTCCCTGCTGTGGGTCTGAATTCTGATTCTGTCACTTTGGTGCCCTCAGGGTTCACCGCTCTGAGGCTCAGGTTTCCATCTGCGATGCCTAGCAAAGGAGGAGCAAGAGGAGCTCAGGCCCCAGGGTGAGCGAGGGAGAGGCCTGGTTTTCAGCAAATGGCCACAGAGCCTGGTTTTCTCAAATCCCCCATATACGTATATGTGCGGGTATGTATATACATATATATGCACATCTATACATATGGAACCTCACTATGGAACCTCATCCATGCTGGGTGCTCTTTCATAGGAGTTAATATCTATTCAACAACTACACTGTATAAGTCGTAGTGCTGAGTGTTTCTGCCCATTCTTCACATCACTTCTCAACACTCACCTGTTGTCTGATGGATCCCAGCTCTGCGTCTCCACCCTAGGCCTCATTCTTTTCTGGTCATGAAACACCTCCTTAATGGGGGGGAATTATGTAGCTCTACGATGCAGTATTAGAACATCTAAGTATTTGTCTTACCCTCAACTCGTTAACTGATCTGCCACCTCCAAGGAGAGCAGAGGTAGCACATGTTCATCTTGATTTCCTCCTCAGCCCTGTCAGCACTGAGCTGATAGAGAAGGGAAGGTTTTGGTGGTGAGATGCC
Source organism: Eonycteris spelaea (assembly GCA_003508835.1). Lineage (NCBI taxonomy): Eukaryota > Metazoa > Chordata > Mammalia > Chiroptera > Pteropodidae > Eonycteris > Eonycteris spelaea. Next base: position 11,722 of record PUFA01002725.1, read on the forward strand.
CAGTTGGAAGAATGCACAAGGGCCTGATAAGAGAAAGAAATGGCAGGCACCAAATTTACTGCAGGGGGTGCAGTTCTATTGTGGGGAGAGCAGTTCTATTGTTTTTGCTCTTCTGCTCCCTTTCTGCTCCGCAGGGGAGCGCATGGGCTCCACACATATCAGAGTGCAATCTTGGCATTCAGCCACACATGCATGATACAATGAGCTGATTATGTTTACATGTTTTAGGCATAGGCGCCCGACTACACTAATGTGACACTCTAAATCCAGGGTCCTATTCGTAGCCATGAACCTGGATCACAGTCAGACTTGGGACCAGCCAGGCCTGGGACCCACAAGACTTCTGTTTCATGGTTTCTGCATAGTAGTTCCTCAATGGGGATTGGTTTCAGTGTACATTTTATCACTGAGTGTATCTAAATCATGCCAAGAAGGAAGACATGAAAATTGGTAACTTTAGCCACCAGATATCACACCACACTTATCCGTCAACCTGTTCTCCAGAGTTCATTTAGCTTTTAGTATGAAAGCAAATCTTGTGTTATTGTACTCTCTATTCCCAATAAAACAAAGTATTTACCGGGATTATTTTTTGGTGTACGTGTCAGCTTTTCATTTCTCATTTATATGAAAGGAGAGGATGCCTGGTGTCAATGCACAAATAACGCAGCTGCCTTTGGAATTCATGGTGTAATGTCCCGCCAGCCTATTTACCTTTCTTATTGTGCCCGGTTCACACTAGTTTGTGCTTCTGAGAACTGTGTGAGAGACAATAGGCAGAGCAAAGCAGGGGACCAATCAGAGATGGGCACTGTGCTAAGCCAGTCTGGTGAGACTTAAGCCCTGCAGTGGGCCCCCATTGCTTTTAGAAGAACCAATGTGCTGAACCTGCCCGGCTGGCCCCATGAGCTCAGACGCCTGCTGGCTCTTCCCCCTCCTCTGAAGCCATGGCTCCTCTCACTGCCCTCACCTCACCTGCCAGGTAGAATCTGAAATTTCTTCAGATCTCTGTTCAAGAACCATCACCTGGTAGAAGATTCCACACCCTCCCCTCTGTTACTTTCCTATTGTTGCTGTAACCAAATACCCCAAACCCATGGCTTAAAGCAACACACATTTATTCTCTTTACGGTTCTGGTGGTCGGAAGTCCAAAACGGGTGACACTGGGCTCACTCAAAGTGCGTGCAGGGCTGCACTCCTTCTGGAGGCTCCGGGTGAGAACCTGTCTCCCTAACTTTTCTCCTTCCAGAGCTGCCCACGTTCCTTGGCTTGTGACTCCTTCTGTGTTCAAGGCCAGCAACCGCATCACTTGGATCTCCATCCTCTGCTTTCATGGCCACATCTCCTTCCCTGATTCTTCTCACTCTGCTCCATTTAAGGCCTTTGTGATTACATGGGACCCACCCAGATAATTCAGGATCATCTTTTTATTTTAAGGCCTGCCAGGTGACGCTCTGAGTTTCATCTAAACCTTCAATTCTCCCTTGCCATGAAACGTAACACAGTCACAGGCTTGGGCAAGGAGGATGTGCATGTCTGTGGGAGACATTATTCCACCTGCCACAGCCATCAAAGGTCGACACTCAGTTTTAAGCTCTCACACCACTTGTTGCCGTCCATGTTTAGTATCTTTCTGGCGTCCTGTGACCACTGGTGCTCTCCACTCCCAGCCTGCGTGCTCCATGAGGCTCCAGATTTGATTTTTCTCACCGTTGTATCTCCACCTTCTAGCACCTGGTTCAAATAAATTCTGAACGCATGGTGGCTAGTGGGGGATACCTTATATGACACCGAGGTAGTTCTGAAACATACATATCTTTCAGCTCCAGACCTAATTGAGGATTCTGTGGAGGAACTGGCAGCTGGGGTTATCAGTAAATTCTCGGTACTGTAAGAAGTGTCACAGACTCAGCCCCCAAGGGAGTCTGTGACTATCGGCACAGGTCTGTTCAGACAGACCCCAGTAAAAACACCTTCGCTTTCTGATATATGCTCTCGGTAATATTATGTCTTCATTCCCAAACCACTAGAGATAATTCTTTCTGCCTTAATTTATATTTCAAAACGGCAGAACGACACTGAGGTAGTTCTGCGTTCACCTCTTAGACGGACAACAATTCCAAAGTGTGGTGACATACTCAGTTGTCGATGCCCGAGGGAGAGCTATTCCTTGGTACGATCGCTCGGAATGCAAAATGGCAGCATCTAACATCATTCGCATAAACATCTAGCCTTTCACCCAGTATCCCTTTCAAGGAAAATGAATGCTGACGTTTCACTGGTAAGAAATTAAGAAAAAGATGAATGTGCTATAGGACTCAAACGGCGGAAAACTAGAAAGTCCCTCATAGAAGCACCACAAGTTTCCATTATGGGACATTCGCCCCATGGATATACCTACCCCTGAATCGAAATTAGGAACTATGATTTCATTGACCTCCCACCCACAACACATTATGCAGCTGTTATTTATCAGTAGTCTTCTAAATGTTTTCCATGGATTACTTAACTTAATCATCATGAAAATGTCATTGATCAAGAACCATTATTATCCTTTTTGTACAAGGAAGAAACTGAAACACAGGAAGGATAGATAACTTGCTAAACAACATAACCAATTAGGAAGTACCAGAGACAGTATTTTAAATCTAGTCCTCTGGCTGATAGGCCCATACCCTGAACTGCTAAACGATACAGCATCTCTCATTTGTTCCATTAATTAATGAATCCTTGCCATCAGTATCTTCTCTTTCACACTTGGACTTAAGAAAGAGGGATCCTATCTCATTTTTAACCTTGGGAGCCTGCCTGACTCTATGGAGGGGGATTTAACCCCTGAAAAGGGATGTTCTGAGCCCGAGAAAGGAAGCAAAGTACTGATCTCTTTCTGGGATTCAACCCTTTGGGCTCTCAAAGACCCTCAGATGTATTGACTGGTGACTGCCAGAATTGTGGTCTGGAACTCTGCTGCAGGGGTATTTCTTTCCCCAGTTGTCTGTCATTCATTAATTCATAAAACATTGGCTAAGCATATCTAATGTGATGGACACTTGTGATACACAGGTGAATAAGACCAGATCCCAACCTTATATGAGTCCACAGGCTAGTGAACCTTAAGCCCTACTTATGGACACACATTCAACTTGTTCACCATTTTCTTGAATCGATTACAAATGAGAAAATAGACTAGAAGTTATCTGAACTGATGGACTCTGTGCCTTGGGTAATGGTGCCACCTCATCAGAATGTTGAAGCTGGTTTCAGGTTCACACTTGCCTCCCAAAGGGCTGCTTTCACAGTCTAGTCTGGACCTGCAGTGATGCCTCTTTACAGCTCTCTGCTTGACTGCCACAGAGTCTGCCCCCTGGGAAGTGCCTGCCGACTTTTCCAAACTACCTTTTCTTTTCCCAGCCCTTGTCCCATTTGGACAGGTGACACTCTAGCACAGGCTTCTCCCATTAGAGCATGTGGCACTCCCAAGATCACCTGCATCTTCACGCTCCCTGGGCAGTGGATGAGACTACCTGCATCAATCCCATTTCCTTTGCTTGTAATTGATCTCTCCCATCCACAGATTGTCTCTGATGCTGTCTTCCAATTGACCCTTGTCTGTCTATTGATGCTATTATTCTAGCACCTGAACAACAAACCGTGTCTACCACATGGCACTTTCACAGAACGATCACCTTGCAGTCACGTGGGGATGTGAGTTAAAATGAAGCCAGGAAAGGCACCGTTTTTAAATTCTGCTTCCCCACGACCTGAGCTTATGTTGAAGAGTTTAATATCACTTTCACATTCTTTTTATTTGTTTTTCTTTCCTTTTCTTGCTGTTGTTGTTGTTTCTAGATTTCTCCCTGGAAATTGAAATGACAGCGTGTAACATTCCTCTCTCCCTTCTGTATTAGCTTTCAGGTCTCCGGGCTGAGGCTCACTTGGTGGTTTCTCGCTCATGTTTCTAACCTGTGCAGCACCTCTGTTACCTGCTTTTCCTCACAGAGTGTTTTTCCTATGCCTTTCATTTCAGCCTGATCTGCATATAATTATTGAGTCTGGGCCCTTCCTTTTTAAACAGGACATTAGGTAAGTGCAGTCTTCAGCAATACAGGTAAATCATAGAAACTAAGAAGGAAGGATGTGTACTGTAGCAGCTCTCTGCAAAATAAGGGGTGTGCGAGGGGCAAATGAAGATGAGATAGAAAACAAGGAATATGAACTTACTAAAGCAAATGCCCTCCAGAATTGTCAGGCCGTTCTGCACATATGGTGGGGCAGCACCTGCTAGTACAATTTCAGAAGCAAGAATCAAAATAGAGGGTGATTGAGGTAGAGAAGTGAGACCTCTATTCAAGAAAGAGCCTAGGGAGATGCACCCTCAAACAGGAATGATTTTTGCAGTTTAATGTCTAGAAACAAACTCTACATCAAACTTGGATCAGATTTCTGGGAAGCAGACTCTGAGATGAAATTGTACTAGGCAATGCTTTCGGAAACAACATCTGTGAGTGAGGGAAGGAACGGGAATCGAGCAGAAATAGTTGGACTGTCTTGTGGTTTCAGCTAGGATGTCAGATGATCCCTGTGAGTTTCCTTAAGCTGAGTGTGCCTGCAGAGACCTGCTCTTTGAGCAAGGGTGAGATCCTTTACATCCCCACATGGGCCAGGTATTGTCCTTAGGCTGGCTGACTCTAGAAAGGGAGGAAAAACTTGGGTGACGCCAATATTTCTGAACAAGGCAATTCCAGGCAAAGGACATGACTGAATCACTACAGTCAACTTTTCCAGCAGCTGGGAGAGAGCGCTTCAGTCCCAAAGGGGTCTGGGTGGTTCACCGCACCATCGGCCAAAATATCTCATAAGACCCTGCGCACGCTCAGTGCCGTATGACATCAAGGAACAATCCGAACTCAGCTAGAGGTTTTCCTCTTTTGTCTTCTGAGACTCAGCTGTCTTTTGCTTTAAATCTGTGATTGGAGTCCTGGTACAACACCGCTTCCTATGCCTCAAGTCCACCTCGGTACCGTATGGACCTCATACTCCAGCTCACACCTGCCCCCATGCTTATTCTCCATTTCCATGTCAAATTCACACAATAGGACCACTTTCTGAGGTGCCAAGTGAAGGTCCAGCTCCTGCCTCATCAGGAGGACACTCATCTGCACAGGTGAGTGACCGCCAAGTCGCTTTGGGGCCCACGACCATGCCACTTCTCCGATGCCCCACACAGGCTGCTTCACTGGACTTTACTATCCTATTATGGACCTCACAGACCTAATTCACACAGGCCATAGGACTAAAGGTCCCTTCGGTCCTTCTCAAAACGTGAAGTGATGAGTGTACGAAGGTCACACGATCTCTGCCTTTCTGCCGTGCAGGATGGCTCACAGGCCTTCTCCCCTTGGAACCACATTCATTCCAATTGGGAACTGACGGCATCATTCTATTCAGTACTATTTCCAATCGTTCTAATTAAGTCCCCACACTACATCACTACATGCTTCTCAAACTGAGGGATGCACAACCCCAATTCTCTTCAGGGAGAATGCAAAACTTTATCCGATACACCTTTGTGGACCAATCCTCTTTATCACAAGGTTAAGGGAAAACGGAGAATTTTAGCAAGAACCACCCCTCCTCCACAAACATGGAGGAAGAGAGGAGCAGGAGTAGGTAGAAAACCACAACGATAACCTATGAACCCCAATATTCATGACAGCACAATTTATAATAGACACGATGTAAGAGCAACCTAAATGCCCATCAAGAGACGATTGGATAAAAGTAATGGTTCCTATATATAAAGGAATATTATTCAGCCATCACAAACATGAAATCCTAGCATTTGAAATGACATGGTTGGACGTATGGATTGTTATGCTGAGTGAAATCACCAGACAGAGAAAGGCAGACACCATACGATTCGCTAACATGCTCAATCTAAGGAACAAAAAGAACAAATTAATGAAAGCCTGACTCTCACATCCAAAGGCCAATTTGGTCACAGACGGAGGGTTGGAGGTTTGGGAGCTGGAAGAGGGATAAAAAGGGTTAAAGAAGTGCAAATTGCTAGTTGCTAGATGGACATGGGGATGGGAAGCACAGCCTAGGAATTGCAATAATAATCTGGGTAGAGGGAAAACCAGAGGAGAGAAGGAGCAAATAGGGGGACCGTTTTATAAACCATCCGAATGTCTAACCGATGTACTTGGAAGTATATACTTGAAACGAAAGGGGGGCGGGGAAAGACATGCTGAGTAAAAGTGCCGGGTGACATACCGGATCTTAAGGAACGAAAAAAACACAGGAACACGGTACCGATTCCTGCTTTATTTAAAATGTTGCTATTGCATGCATTATGAATTTTTTTAAAGATATTTCATTTATATATGCTAGAAACGGAAGGATTTTTCCCCCCACTGGATGAATGGAAATGATCATCTTCTAGGACCACACCACGACTATATTGATTGCATACTATCTTTTATATAATAGAAATAAAAAGATGAAACATAATTTTAAAAGCAATTTCTCAAATACTTGACAAATGACCACTTTGATATATGAAATATAACAGAATACAACATTTATTTGAAGGAGCATTCTACATATTATCTTATTTGATTCTCAAATTCTAACAACATATAGATGGTGGTGATTGGAACAGCTCAACTTTTGAGTATTAGGTGTCAGGAACTGCATTTTCACATTTATTATCTCATATGTTATCTCACATATCATTTAACCATTCATAGCTTTTTCAGAATGTACTGTGATCCACCTTTTACTGATGCCACATGTTTATTATTATTATTATTATTATTATTATTATTATTTATGACACACATGAGTAATCTGGGGTATGTGATGTCTCCAAGTTTGCACAGGTACGTAGTCTATGTAGGGGGGCCTCTATCTCTTTACTATCAATGGAGTGACATTTAGAATGCCTCTCTGAGGCAAGGACCTCGGTTGGTTATTGCTTGCTTTTGCTCACTTTTGGGCAGAAGAAGGACAAAGTTATGATTTCCTCTAATTGAGCATTTTAGTCCTAAGAGATTTCCTTTGATAATTTGATATCAAGTACCATTTTCACCAAACCAGATGATTTTTTATAATTTTTATACCAAATTATGGTTATATAGAATAAGTTAAAGGATTGGGCTCCAGAGACAAAAGAACTGTTTCTAAGTCCCCAGGACCCATAATTTTCAGTGACTCAGGCCTCTGTCCCTTATAAGATCTGTCATTCTAGCAAATTTTCTTTTATATTTTATATTCTTTTAAATTTTTTTATTTTATTTATTTCATTTTGTCTCATGTATTATTTATTTATTTTAATTACTTTCAAGTATGCAGTACCTTGGTTCCACATCTATACAGTTAGTAAAATGATCCCCTGGCCCTCCATCTGGCCAATGTATTAATTGCATTCCCTATGCCATGCTCCCCATCCCCGTGACCATCCATCACCTACTCATTCGTACTTCTTTAACCCTCCATGTCATTCTCCAGTGTCACAAACCCCCTCCCAATGTTGTGTCTGTCACCACATAGTCCACTATCTTTGAGAGTCTGTTTTTGATTACTTTGTCCTTTTCACTCCTTTAATTCCGTTTATAAGTGGAATCAAATAGTGGTTATCTTTGTCTGACTTCAATATCTTCCAAGCCCATCAAAGCAATATCTTTGAGTGAGGCCGCTCTCTTCTGAAGGAGGTACATCCAGGCAAAGGACCTGACTGAATCATCACAGCCCACTGTCCCAGCAGCTGGGAGAGAGCGCTTCAGTCCCAAAGGGGTCCGGGTGGTACGCCACACCAACCGCCAACACATCTCGTAAGACCCTGCACACGCTCAGTGCCGTTTGACATCACGGAAAAATCCGTATCCAGCTAGAGGTTTTCCGCTTTTGTCTTCTGTGCCTCAGCTGTCTTTTGCTGTCAGTCTGTGATTGGGGTGTGGTCCAACACCCCTCCCCCTGCCTCTGCCCCCACCTCGGTACCCTCTGCGCCTCATACTCCAGCTCACGCCTGCCCCCATGCTTCCTCTCCATTTCCAGTTCAAACTCACACATCAGGCCCCTTTCCGAGGCGCTAAGAGGAAGGCCCGGCTCCTGCCTCATCAGGAGGAAACTAGGATGCACAGGTGAGTGACCACCAAGTCGCTTTGGGGCCCACACCCTGCCACTTCTCCGATGCCCCACACAGAGTGCTTCATGGGACTTTACTCTCCTATTTATGGACCTCACAGACCTAATTCACACAGGCCACAGGACTAAAGTTACCTTCGGCCCTTCTCAAAACGTGAAGTGATGAGTGTATGAAGGTCACACGCTCTCTGCCTTTCTGCCTTGCAGGATGGCTCACAGGCCTTCTCCCCTTGGAACCACATTCATTCCTATCGGGAACTGACGGCATCTTTCTCTTCAGTCCTATTTCCATTCGTTCTAATTAAGTCCCCACACTATATCACTACATGCTTCTCAAACTGAGGGATGCACAACCCCAATTCTCTTCAGGGAGAATGCAAAACTGTATCCGGTACATATTTGTGGAACAATCCGCTTTATTACAAGGTAAAGGGAAAACCGAGAAGTTTAGCAAGAACCACCCCTCCTCCACAAACATGGAGGAAGAGAGGAGCAGGGATGGGGAGAAGGGCCCCAGGAAAAAGTGTCCAGTCTCACGTTTCACCCAGGTAGGGCTATGGAGTGGATCTGTAGCAAGGGCGACCTCTTCTAATGTCTTCCAGAGGGCTCCAGGCTTGCTCCAAGCTGAACAGTCCAGTACTTCTGAAGGCCACAGAGATGTCCGCTACCATCCTGATGTGTATCCTGTGCAGAGACCTCAGGGCCAGTTTGCACACCTCATCGTCCAGGGGACCAAGTCCTTCACACGCAGCGGGTCCTCCTTGCACGGCTCCCTCCTGCAGCTGTTTGCGTCCGGCCTCTGGCCGATTCCCGCACCTTTTCGCCAGCCTCCTTGAAGCTCAGCCATTTTGCGTTCAGCCTCTAACATGCAGGGAGACGGGCTTGGGCCCCCCAAAGTCTTTGTCTGCAGCCCTGCCTTGTGGTCGGGAGGCTCTCCTCACGGCTGCACTTTGTTCTTTCTCCCGCAGCAGAGCTGCCTCGCCCAAAAGTGGCAGAACCTTCTGGCCACGCGCCGAATGCCCCGGCTCTGGCCCAAGGAAGACGTTGGGGTCTCCACCTCAGGCCGCCTCTCTGGGGCTCTGCTTTGGCCGCTGGTGCGGGGAGTGGAGACAGCGCGCCGAGGGCCAGGCTGGGGGGAAGGGCGGGAGGTCCCCGACTCCGGTTGGGGTACAGGACTGGAAGTCCCACTCTCTGGTGCAGTGAAGGCTGCGCTGGTCTCTGCCTCCAGCTGGGGTGCGGGACTCGTGGTCCCTGACGCTGGTCCTGCTGAGGGAGCGCTGGTCCCCAACTCGGGTGTGGGTGCGGGAATGGCGGCGCTCCAGTCCGGGCTGGCTGCTGGACGGGCCGGCTCTTGGATCTCCCAGCCGGATGGCCGGACGCTGTGGCTCACGTGAGAACTGGCAAGGGAGGACTCCGCGCCGGGGAAGGGCCTTACGACGATGGTGCGGCCCTTCCCCTTGGGCGCTTTGTGGCTCAGTATGAGATACGTGCCCATTGTTCGATCGTACCTTTTCTCGCGGAGAGACTCCTCGATCCTTCCTTGCTCGAACCCCATGTTTCTCATCTCCTGGGTCACCTGGGGGTTTAAGGCCTCGCACGGCGGCTCCTCATAGGGTCTCAGTTCCTCCTGCCCCACGTTTGTCCACGGATGGCGCATCAGCTCGTCGAGTGTTCCTCGGCGGCAGGGGTCCACGGTGAGGCACCTCCCTATGAGGTCCGCTAGGTCTGAGGAGATGAAGAAGGGCAGACGGTACTGCCCTTTGATGATCTTTCTCCCTAGTTCTCGCAGGTTGTCGGACACGAATGGCAGTCTCCCGCACACCATTTTGAAGAGGACGACCCCCAGGCTCCATATGTCCGCTCCGGGACCGGCGTAGCTTTGTCCCAGGAGAATCTCTGGGGCGACGTAATTGAGGCTGCCACAGAAAGTGGTCAGCTTCTGGCCAACGTACTCATTACTGAGCCCAAAGTCCGCCACTTTGACGTTCCGGTCGGCATCCAGGAGGATGTTGCGTGGCTTCAGGTCCCTGTGGACGATGCCCCTCTGGTGACAATAGTGGACCGCTGACATCAGCTGCCGGAAGACGCCTCGGGCCTCGTGCTCTGTCATGCCACCGCAGTCCCGAAGGTAGTCCGAAAGGCTCCCTCCATCCACGTGCTCCATGATAAGGAAGAGTGTGTTCTCGGTGTCAATCACTTCAAAGAGTTTCACGATATTGGGGTGGTTCAGGCTTTTCATAGATTGCACTTCTCGGTAAGGTCTATAGGACCCGTGCCGATCAATGACCTTCACAGCCACCTCTATCCCGGTCTGAACGTGCCGGGCCAACTTCACTTTGGCAAATGTTCCTTCGCCAATGGTGTGCAGGAGCTCATAGCACACAACGGGGGGCTGCTCCTCACTAGGGGAGGCTGTAAGGTCATGTAGCATGGTGATGCCCTGTCTACACTCACTCACACTACCAACTACAGATAAAAACTATGTAAGTGAACTATACCAACTCTACCGACTATGCTGATACTGACTATGCTCACTACGCGAAAAACAATACTAATGGTGCTATGCTAACTGATACCAAAACAAACGAGGCTAACTATGCTTACTAACGACGCTAAGAAACAATACTAACTATACTGTGCTAACTGATACTAATACAATGATAACTGTGCTTACTAACTGTGCTAATAAATGATACAAATAAACAATGATACAAAGAAACAATAACAACTATACTAACAATACTAATACTAACTCTAACGGTACTAATGATACTAACTAAAAAAATGTTTAAAGAAATAAAATAAGAAACAAAACAGGAAATAAAATATATGAGAAAATAATAAAATAAATAGGACAAAAATGAAGAAAGTAAAAAGAACAAAGGGAAATAAGGAAAATAAGGAAAAGGAGAATAACAAAAAAGGAAAACAAGAACGAGGAATAAAGACAAATGAAAATAAACAAACCAACAACAAAGAGGAGAAAACAAGCTAACTGGTCCAGTCCAACAGGTCACCACAGATCAGCTTCCTGGGCTCTACGGACAAAAACCTCAGGCAACCGGGGCCTTATATAGGGCATTTTTGTCATTCCATCACAATGGTGCATTATTGGGTCAGAGCAAGACACGGGCCAGTCACGGCTTGGGAGAAATCACAGTGCTTTTCTCACTTCCTGGTTTCGAGACCCCTTTACACTCCAAAAACAAACCAACCAACCCAAAGAACTTTTCGTTTATGTGAGAAAAATTGATGTTAACTTTATTCAACATTTTAAAAATGTAGGATGCTTCAGTGACCTTTTCATTGACCATTTGAAAATCTGTGATCAGTTTTGTCTTTTTCAAGACCTTAGAGTGTCTACATATAAAACATTCCATTCCTTTTTCTTAACAATGATGCTACGACTTAACTGTTATTGCGATATTGGAGTAAATGTCATGTTCACAAGAGAACTTGTATTCTTAACATCTATGCAGCCGAGAGGGGGTGGCTGTCATTATCCTTTTGCCAATAAGAGTATGAGCAGATGGCTCATCAGAAACTCTGGAGACCGGAGGCACTGGGTGGATGTATTCAAAGTGTTGTGGGACAAAAGCGGTTCACTAAAAATCCTACATCAGGCAAAAGTACCTGACGATGGGGGAGACCTGAAGACATTCCCACATAAACCAACGCTGAGAGATCTTGACCGCTAGGCCTGCCCTGCAGGTGGGAACGGAAGGACACTGGGCAGAGGCTCAACGCCTTATGGAGAAAGAACAATCTCTGCTAACACTCCACACAGACAGTGGTAACAGCTAGTACTGGTGTGACTTTGTGTGTAGCTCTACTTCTCGTTTTCTACTTGATTTCAGAGGACTAATTA